>QEPC01007352.1:1177466-1195746 GCA_003113815.1 Sphenodon punctatus
ACTAAATGTGCACATTTTACAATTATGAAACTATTTTATTATCATAATTTGACAAGGAACAATTGTGTCAGAGTAATTTAAGTCTGTTATTTACATGTATACAAATTGTGTACAGTTCATACAATGAAGTAAATAATGTGAGTGTAGACATTATACAATTCGTTGTGCACAATGAAGTTATGTAGAAAGACTTAAATTACTCTGACACAATTGTTCCTTGTCAAATTATAATAATAAAATAGTTTCATAATTGTAAAATGTGCACATTTAGTATTGGGAAAAAAAAAGAATTATTATACCGTAAGCTTGCAGTGGCAATTCTTGGCCAGTAATAAATTGTAGGCACTGTGGAAGAATGGGGCTGCGTCTGGGCAGGAGAAATAGGCCTAGGTGGCTGTAGAAAAGTGGCAATGCGGGTGTTGCTGCTCAAACTGTGGTACATTTAAAAGGAAACAGATGAAGTTCTCTGGTGTGATGGAAGAAAAGTGTTTCCAGCTCCATAAGTGGCAATGGAATGCTTAAGCTTCAAACACACACCATCCTTGTTTTAGCAAGCTCATGCTGAAGTTCTCTGTCCAATAAAAAAAAAGCTGCTCTCTACATCCAATCACTCTCAGAGATAATTCACCCAATCTTCAGCTACTGGTATTTTATTTAATTTATATATATTTATATCCCACCCATTTCCTTAGGACCAGGAGCAGGTTTGCAGTGCATGGAAGTAAACCCAGATATTAAAATACTCCTGTAAAAACAAATAAAAAGTGTTAAAATTCCCTAACCTACAGCACCCTAATCCTACTCCTGCCTGCCAAACACTGGTCAAACTAAAAGGTCTTGCACTGCCTCAGGAAGATGAGCAGGCTCAGACTTAGAAGGACCTTCTGAGCTAAGAGGAAATATTCCAATTGGCATTAATACATCTATGAAATCCTCAGTTCACTAGACTCCAAGTTAGTCAATATGTTTATGAAGCAATTCAGAAGAAAGATGAAATTGATTATTTTTTAAAAGTTCAATTCCCCCAGTGCAACAAAGGGAGTTTGTCCCACTGGCTGCATCAAAATTTCTCACTCAAGTTAGAAATTCTTCCCTTCCAGATTCCTATGAACATTTGATGAAATGTAAACTATTCCACTAGTGTTTCTGCCTCCTAAAGTGTGATTTGAATCTCTGGCTTAAAAAAACTGAGAGCATCTGAGCATTATCTCAAGCTACTGCAACACCTTGGCTAATTTGGGTGACATCAGACTAGCTGTACATCTGGCTCTTAAGTGTGTTTCCTGGGTCACAAGACAAGAGCTATACACAACAACTGTAGGATGTTTACTTATCTAGAAGATCAATTTAACAGAAAAGCAATTGAAGTCCCCAGTCACTCATAGAAAAAGAAAGAATAGTACAGCAAAGACTATGAGGAAATCCAAAAAAATTTAAGACTATGTTCTCAAAAACACTAGCAAAAGAGTACTTTGCCAGAAGCAGACATCCCTTGCTGCTCCCAAGCAGTCAATCTTATGAATTTCACTGCTGCAATGCACATTATTTTGCAGCTATTAACTCTACACTTGATTGTGTTGCAAACAACAACACAATCCAAACAGAGCAACAAGGAGTTTCAGAGACTTCGTGTTTGCTCGAGTTTGTAAGCACATAACCTTAGAAACAATCAATTCCTTGGGGAAGGAATATAAACAAAGCCAAATCCCTAAACGCCACACATTTTCACCAACAGCATCCACCAACTCCTCCAAACATCTAGAACTGACAAATCATTTAAAAGCTAGACATCAAGAAGAGGATGAAACACCCCTTTGGCAAAAGGAAACACTGCTAAAACTGTATCTCTGAAAAATATTTTCAATTGGAGGTAAAAGCATTATCTGGAAAAGCAAAATTGTCACAAGTCACTCTGGAATCCACGGTACAAAAATTAATCCACATGTGCAGAGTATCTTTTCTCAGTAGGAGCCAACTTCCAGAACTGCATATGCAGACCTCATCATCTAATTCATGTGTCCAAACTCCACCAAAGTCATCTTCTTGGTACTCAGCCAATTAGAAAAAATAGTTCCTCTTTTCTTGCTTATAGGTGCTTAGTGAAGGATTTACAGGATGATCTCTTTTTGATGCAAACTGCTTTCACCTAAGAAAGTACCTGCAAGATTTAACACTGTGGGATTATTTGGGTGCACTGGTGCCCTGTAAGTCTCCTCCGCCAAGAAACTTTCTCTGTCATTTCTGCCAACACCTCTTCCAAAATCCAGAGCCCAGCACAACAGGCAGAAGGTATTGTTTGTAGCCACCTAATGAGGGAAGCTTCTGCAAGCATGCAAAGCATTTTTATTTTAAAAAAATCATAAGTAAACCAAGAACTAATGCACTTTGTCACTCGACCAACAAAACTACTTCTAACACAGTAAATGAAATGAGAAAGTAGGTTTCTATATTGCTTTCACTGAGATGCAGAAAATAATTAGGGATCATTCTGGAGAGGCTTGGCCATTTATACCAGTTCTAGAAAATATAGGAGCATGTGGAGCTAGCACATGCTCTCCACCTTACCCTAATTTCAGAAGGTTGCATGTTCAGAGAGCTTTGGAATTTCACCAGAGAGGTTCTATTATGGATTTTTTGTCGATACCTCTTTTTCTTCAGATTCTTCCAACCCTTCAAACCAGAAGCGCACTCTAAAAGCAGGAGCATCCTCCTTCAGAGGCCATTAGTTAAGTTCTTGCTGTTTTTTTACAGCCATGAGAATTATTACATGCTTCATACTATCTCCTTTAAGGGACAATGACCACTGAACTTTCACAAAGATCAGAGGTTTGGTGCAGCTCTTTGTTGTGGGAAATATTTGTTCATCGCCATTTGAAAAAAGTTGATCGAAATTCTCTCAAGAGACCAAACAGGTGTTTGTTTTAAGCTTAACAGCTGGGTAGGCTGCTACCAGAAAAAGCTCCCTTTGCCCTTCCCATCCCAGTAGAATTGTCTAAATTATTATTATTATTATTATTAGCAAGCATTTAAAAGGTGAACAAGTGAAACTTCTGCCCGTTCTTTTTAAAAATCAAATAGCTATTTGATAAAAACTCAGGAGATGACTGCAGCTGTAGTCCAGGGAACTCTGGGTGTTATTAGATATTACACTAGCCATATGTTCAGGTTGCAAACAACCTTTGCAAGTAGTTAGGCTAATGTTAGTGGCCTGCTCTCTCTCAACCTTGACTCACTCACTTCTAACACTGCTGCCAGGATCATCTACTTTGCATGCTGCTTTGATCTTGTTCAGCCCCTCCCTCCTTTCCTCCCTCTTTTACATTCAGCACAAACGCCTTGCACTTTCAAAGCTCTTCATGGCCTTGCTCCTCCCCATTTTTCTGGCTTTGTTTTCCCACCAGGAAAATTCAATCTTCCTCTGCCACCACAAGGGTTGCCACTTTTTGCTGCCTGAGGAGGAGACTCCCATTTTGGCCTATCGGAGTCTCAGGGTCAAACCATGGGAGAAGGCAACCCTAGCCATCACTGACACCTGCTCCAGAGTCTCCTGCTCCCGAAACCATCTTTGCCCCCTACACCTGGATCTCCCTTCCTCCTGCAATGGTAGGAGGGTTCAAGAGCAGCAGCAGTGTGGCTCCACCGCTGCTCCTGGAGACTTGCTGCCATCCCCAGTACTTCATCACCTCCGCCTCCTATTGTACCAACTACTGAGTGTTTGGAAGGCATGGATATGGCTGGGCTGGGGCTTTTAAAGGGACCTTTATATGACTTGACATGTTTTTTATGCACTGTAAGTTGCAGAGTCTTAAGTGAAGGGCAGGGCTTGCTGCCCTCCCCCGCCCTCTTCCCTTGCTGCTCGGGATCTTGCGTCGTTCTTCACCTCCAAGATTGACAAGATCCGTCGGGATATTGTCTCCCGCCCTCCTCCGCCCCCCGCTCCCCTCCCGCCCCCTCCCCCGCCCCCCTCGCATCCTTCCCTCCTGCCTCTCTCCAGGAAATCTCTGCCCTTCTCTCTTCATCCAACCCCTCCACCTGCCCCCTTGACCCGATCCCCTCCCGCCTCCTGACCTCTATTGCTCCCACTGTCGCTCCCCCCCTTCTGCATGTTGTCAATCTCTCCCTTTCCACAGGCTCTTTCCCCTCTGCCTTCAAACATGCCACTGTCTCCCCCATCCTCAAAAAGCCTACCCTGGACCCTTCCGATCCCTCTAGTTACCGGCCGGTCTCCCTCCTTCCCTTTGCTTCGAAGCTCCTGGAACGTGTCGTCTACTCCCGCTGCCTGAACCTCCTCTCTGCCAACTCCTCCCTCGACCCTCTCCAGTCCGGCTTCCGCCCCCTCCACTCTACTGAAACTGCCCTGGCCAAGATCACCAATGATCTACTTGTCGCTAAATCGAAGCGCCACTACTCCGTTCTTGTCCTCCTTGACCTCTCTGCTGCCTTTGACACTGTCGACCACTCGCTCCTCTTGGACTCGCTTTACTCTTTGGGCTTCCGTGGCTCTGTCTTTGACTGGTTCTCCTCCTACCTCTCTGACCGCTCCTTTAATGTCTCCCTCCCCGAGTCGACCTCCCCCTCCCTTCCCCTCTCGGTTGGGGTTCCCCAAGGTTCTGTCCTTGGCCCTCTCCTCTTCTCTATCTACACCCGGTCCCTTGGTGAAATTATTGCCTCCCACGGGTTCCAATACCATCTCTATGCTGATGACACCCAACTCTATCTCTCTACCCCCTCTCTCTCCTCCTCTGTCCGCTCACGCCTCGTCGACTGCCTCTCTGATATCTCCGCCTGGATGTCCCGACGCCAACTCAAACTGAACATGGCCAAGACTGAACTCCTCATTTTTCCTCCATCCCCCTCCTCTCCCTCTGACCTGACCATCTGCATTGATGGGGTCACCATCCGTCCTGTTCTCCGTGCCCGCAGCTTGGGCTTCATTTTTGACACGCACCTCTCCTTTAAACCTTACATTGACTCTGTGGCCAAATCCTGCCGATTCGCTCTCCTCAACATTGCCCGCATTCGCCCCTTTCTATCTGTCTCCTCGGCCAAAATCCTTGTTCATGCCATGGTTATCTCTCGCCTCGACTACTGCAACCTCCTCCTTGCTGGCCTCCCTCGCTCCCACCTGTCCCCCCTTGTGGCGATCCAAAACTCTGCCGCCAAGGTCATTCACTCTGCCCGTCGCTTCGACCATGTGACGCCTCTCCTCCTCTCCCTTCACTGGCTCCCCCTTCCTGAACGTATCCTGTTCAAACTCCTGGTTTTCACGTTCAAATCGCTCCATGACCAAGCTCCCCCTTACCTCTCGGACCTAATCGCCCTACGCGCTCCTGCGCGCGCTCTCCGCTCTTCCGCTGTCCCCTCCCTCGCTCTCCCTCGCTTCTCCTGCTCGCCCAACCGCCTTCGTCCCTTCTCCCTCGCTGCCCCGCATGCCTGGAACTCCCTCCCTGCCGACGTCCGCCTCGCCTCCTCCCTCCGCTCCTTCAAATCCCTCCTCAAGACCCACCTTTTCCATGCTGCCTTTCCCAATGCCCTCTAGTCTTTCCCCTTGCTCTTACTGTCAGCCCTCCTCTGCTGACTGCTGCTACCGACCACCTTGTAACCAAGCCAAGTACACGCACCTGAGACTTCGCATCCGCCTGAATGTTTGTTTGTCTTCTCCCATGTCTCTCCCGCTGTCCCCTCTCCTTGTCTCCCCCTCCTTGTCTTTTAGATTGTAAGCCACAGGTAGGGACCGCAGCTGATTATATGTTCTGTACAGCGCCAGGTTGTTACTGGCGCTTTATAAATGTTTAATAATAATAATAATAATAAAGGGTATACATTTAACTAAATATATAAACTACCCGATAGCTGGTATGTCTGTAGAGCAGGTATTTAGGAAAAGTAAGGTTGCTATGTTGGTCCCAAATATAGGGAATAGAAATAAAGTTGTATAGTAATATAGTTTATTAGACCAACTACAGTTAGTGGAGGAATGCAAGCTTTCTGACCTCACAAGGTCCTTCATCAAGCAAGTCCTTCCCCTTTGCCTTTAAACACGCCACTGTCTCCCCCATCCTCAAAAAGTCCACTCTGGATCCCTCTGAACCCTCGAATTACCGTCCTATCTCGCTCCTCCCTTTTGCTTCCAAGCTCCTTGAACGGGTTGTCTACTCCCGTTGCCTCGACCTCCCCTCCGCCAACTCCTCCCTTGACCCCCTCCAATCTGGCTTCCGCCCCCTTCACTCCACTGAAACTGCTCTGGCTAAGGTCACTAACGATCTTCTTGTGGCTAAATCCAACCGCCTTTATTCTTGTCCTCCTTGATCTCTCTGCTGCCTTCGACACTGTTAACCACTCGCTCCTGCTTGAATCTCTTCACTCCCTGGGATTCCGGGACTCTGTCCTCAACTGGTTCTCCTCCTTTCTGACTGCTCCTTCAATGTATCTCTTCCTAACTCCTCCCCCTCCTCCTCCCTATGCCTCTTTTGAGAGGTGTGCAGAATATATGACCAATGAAAGTGAGATTCAAATTTACAACCACCTGTGTGCCTGGAAAAATTGTGTGGGTGAAGTTTCCACTTCTTCCAAGATACTTAGTGTTTGGGTCATAGTACCTCTCATTCCCATTCCCAGGATATGCACAAACCCCACAGTCTGGGAATGCTACCCTAGATACTTCCCCAACATGAGCAAGGACTTCACATATAATTAGTGAACAAATATGGTTTAAGGTACTACTTAAAAGTACCCAAAAGCCAGAATAATTAACTGTCCTTTAAAGTGGTAAAGCAGTCTTGTTTCAGGCAGACAACTGCCTTATTGTGGCATACATAAACTCCCAAGGTGGTGAAATGGGAGGATAAAAGCCTTTGATGGCAAGTAAGTTCAAGTCAGCACTATTCTTTGGCCTACTCAAACACTACCACTGCCACAGACTTTCAAACATAGCAAAGTACATCACTGAGCATGGAAACTTCATCAGAAAGAATTTAAATTACTCTACCAAGCTATAGTCACGTCAGGTGAATCAAGTAGGTATTATTTGCAACTTCAAAGCAATAGTGCTGTTCAGTCAAGGTTGAACATACACCCTAAAAGTAAATGTTTTCCCTTTCCCAATCCTGGAATTTAAAGCTCCTCCTCATGTTCCCTTATAACAGCTCCTCCTGTTATTTGCATCCCCCTTACAAAGAGAAAGCTGCAGATACAGGGAATCCTTCTCCTTGATGGAGTAGTCTTTTCAACTGCAATACAGCCAGTTTCCAGAACAGAGAAGATGGTGACTACAGTGAGGTAGAAAAAAGGCAATGCACAAACTTGCATGTATGGAGAAAGTCAACACAACATACAATATATTTTCTTATGGTCTCCCAGAGGTTATCATCTTTGCATGCAGCTTAGACTATTTTATTCCCATCCCCTTTACTTCCATATCAACTTCACACCCCTCTCCTCCACTTCCAAAGCCCAGCATGCCAAAACTATTGAGAAGAAGATTCAGGAGGCCAGAGATAAGAAAACATCTCTCTAAAGTAGGGATGGGAAACCTCAGTCCCAAATGCAGCCTGCAGCTAATTTTTATTTGGCCCCGTTCCTGGATCCGGCCTCCGCATCCAGATCCTACCCCCAAGCACTGAAACTGAGGCTGCTTTAACACAAGATGCTAACTGAAGGATTGTAATTTGCTCCCACAAGTTAACAGCTCATGTGAGTGCACTATTCTGCATTCGTCTCAGAAGTTATGCCTTGAGTGCTTGTGTATTAGCGGGCTCCAAAATCCTACTCTTACAGTGACGGGAATTATAGTTGCACAAAATTGGAAATGTGGGAATACTTGGCAGTATTAGAATCGCAGGGCAGCAGGAGTGAAAACCAGCAAAGCAGCAGGACAAAGCTGTGGTTTGTTCCTGGGTAGTTAATTTCAGCTGTCTTGTTAATTTCACTTTGCTGGGCTGCCAGCCTTGACAGGCTTGCTAATTTCACCCAGCTCCTATTGTTAATTTCGAACTGCTGCTGGCTTGTGGATTTCAACCCTGCTCAGAGGTCAGACAGACAGCAGTTGCAGGGTAGAAGGACAGGACAAAAATTGCGCTTGTGAGAATGGTAGATCCTGCAATTAGCGATGTCAATGTAAAATGTGCAAAGAAAAAAATTGCTGGAGATATCTCATGAGAAGGGTTACCAAAATTAATTGTGTGATTTTAACATCGTGGAAAGATCATGGGAACAAGAAAATTGCAGGAGACACTGTCTCATGTGAAAGCAGGTTGTGACTGAGCACAGGGTGAGGGAGTAGAGATCAAGGTACACACAAGGATAGGGGACAGATCCACAATCTGGACCCTCCTCTCTCTCAGTGAACACCTTAAGTACCCCTGTCCTCACTTTCTCTGTGGCCCTTGGAGCTTGTTCTAATTTTCAAAGAGCAGAAAAAATTACCCATTCCTGCTCTAACAATTTCTGGAGGTTTTTTTTGCAAATTAAATTAAATTAAAAGCTATTTTTAAAAATCTATTCTGCTCCATTAAATTAGCCTTATGCAACAGTTGTGAAACTGCATGGTAGGATTACGCAAATTTTTCTTTTCCAACTTGCCTTCGAAACAGAGTTTTCTTAAACTACCTCTTTAAATAATTTGACTTAACCTCTCTACTGGGTACAAACTGCAGTCTTCATACTTGCTCACTGTATGGGTTCTTAGATTTTATGCAATAAGTTCAGTAGCCCAAACTAAGACAGTGGCAAAATGAAAAATCTGACAAGACTTTTCCCAACAAGAGGTATATGCTATCTAGGTCAAAGGAGCTAGCAACAAAGTAGCCAGCAACCCCACTGCAATAGCCTGCAATTCCTGCAATGCAAGGCGGGTGTCATGTCCCTTTTGCACACCTTAACTTTCAGTTGGTCACTGGAAGAAAGGAACTTGGATATATCAGAAGGAAAAAAGGTGATCCACTGATTAATTGAAAACATGTGCCATATACAACTCAGATATTTTACTACAATGGATCAAATTATTTATAAGAGATATTCCTGCTACCTGAACTTTCACAGGTTAAGAACATGAGAGCAAAGCAATTGAGAATTTTCTATTATTCATACACCAAAACAAGGTAGGTGTCTGCAATAGGAGTTTCCTAATGTTGTCCTACCAATGACCTCCAGGCATGTCAGCAAGGATTACCTCAAAACTAGGTAAGAGATTCTTTCAAACATCTCTGTTTAAGAAAGGGATGACAGAAAAGACCAAAATTACTAAGAGAGAGATGGCAAAGGAAATCCCTGCAGAGGTGTGTGTATTAATTATCCTGGGTTTACAGAACTATTCTAGGCATAGGTTTCACTACAACTTCTGGCAGCTACTGGTAATTAAGCAAGTTGTTAAAGAGTTTATTAGAACCTCTTTATAATCTTTTTCTTCTACATCTGTGTGGACAGAATAATTAAAATGAATAATCTGCTTCTGTACATCCAACAAGACTGAATTTGCAAACTGAACCCGACTCTTAAATCAAGACAAAACTAAAATGAAAGATAAAATGCTTTAAGAACATACTAATTAATACACAAAGGGAATCTCTGAAGTGTAGCCATCATTCTGTGGTGCTTTAGACAAGAGGAGGAGAAAAAGTCACTGGAGAAAACCTTCCGTGTACTACAACTTGTACCAACATAGATACTTATGAGTACGATGGGTTCTTCCCATTCTCTTCGCCCAGAGTAGTAAATATATTAGTAACCATAAACAACGCGTGTCTAGCTTCTTACCCGCCATAGATCAACTGAACCCTGAAGCAAAAATAAAACAAGGTTGAGCGGCAGAGGGAGGGTGTGTCAATAAACACATTTGTCTCTTAATATCAGGAACCACAAGCAGTCGCGCTTCCTTGTGCATACGGCAGCTGCAGACCTTGCCAAGACTGGGGTGACTACAATTTATAACGAAAACGATGGGAAGACGCAGGCAGCTGCATGACGGGGAGATGCAGACAGCTGCATCCTGCCACGACTTTGCAGCGCGGAGGGGAGCACGGCGTTGCAGGGGGGCGGGCAGACAGGCACGGGGGTTAACACAGGTTTTGCTGCTGGTGGCTGTTTGCATTCTCCCCGGTGCGGTGCCGGGGGGATGGAGGCGGCGGCGGCAGCAGCAGCATCTCCCTGTTGGGTGTCTGAAGCGAAGGCCTATGTGACACACCAGCTGCTGCTGCCGAGGGAGTCTGACCCAGCCAGGCCGGGCTGGCGAGTCCCGGACGGGCAGCAGACACAGGTGTCCCCCAGCGCCTTCCCCCATCCCAGCCAGACCCGCCGCCACGTTACATAACCCGGCGCTGCTCGCTGCTGCTGCCGGGGGCGCTGCGGGATGCCTGGGCCCGTGGGAAGGAAGGGGGCCGCCGCAGGGCTGAGGCTGCACACGCTGCGGGCCTCCCCTCACGCCGGGGGTGGGAGCTCCGCGCGGAAAAAAATCAAGAGAGGAAGGGAGCTAGTCAGCCAGCCCAGCCGCCCCGGTCTCTCACCTTTTCGCCAAGTCCGTGGTGCCGTCGCTACCGCCTGCCCGGCCGGGCCGCGTCCAGTTTCACATCGCACTCCTGGCTAAGAGGCCCCGCACTTCCCCCGTCCCTTCCTCCTCCCCCCGTGCGCTTCCTCCGTCACACGGCGCGAGGGAGTCTCGCGCCAACAACCGCCGCTCGGTCAACACGGCTCGAGCCAGCGAACTGCCCTAGGCGCCCCCTAGCGGCGCGCGCCCACCCGCCGCCGAGAAGTCGCGTGCAGAGCAGCCGCCGCCGCTGCCGCCGCGAGGGCTTCGGCCTTTCTACGGACACGTGACGTCTGGGAGAACGAGGTTGGAGTGGAGTGGGCAAGCTGCCGACTTCGCGCTAGTCTCTCTCTCTCTCTCTCGCCTCCCTCTCTCCCACGCTCAGGGGCGGCACAGGCAGGGAAGGGGAGAGGCTGCGGCGCCCCCTAGCGGGTAGCAGGGCCGCCTGGCTAGCGCGGGAAGCGCTGCAGCGAAACCCCAGACACAAGAATTAACGGGGAGGCGTCTCCTTCAACGAGCCAGCCCGGCGCAGCTCCCAGCCACCGCAAGCGGGGGAAACCCGGCACTAGTCACTCTGTGCAACGCTGCGGGGACCTGCTCGCCTCCTCGCACAACAGCCACTACGTGTATGTGGTCTCTCTCTCTCTCTCTCTCTCTCACACACACACACATTTCCTCATATTACAAGGGAGTTCGTTCGGTCTGGTGTACAACCCCCCCCCCCCCCTTCAGTCAGGAACAGGTAAGAACTCTGCACTGGACTTAAGTCCCTTGCCTTCCTATCTTAATGTTTCATTGGAAATGAGGTGGTAAGTTGCTACAGTATGCTGTCACACACCCCCACACACACACCGGTTGGCACAGGTTTGTACCTCCCACCTGGCATGGGTTTTTCATCATTGTTTTGGGATGTGGTTTCTTATGCCTTCTAAGAATTCAAGGAAACGGCTTTCTTGCGCTCTAGGACTCCTAGAGCTGAAACAGGCTACCTGATTTGGTACCCATGAGCAATACCTGCATTTTCAGGTAGTTTTTTAGGGATGGAAAGTTCAGATTCGGATCAATATGAATCATCAAAATTTGAACAGCTCGTATTGATAAGAATAAATACAAACCTACTGGGGGATACAAGCCAAAGGTTCGTATCCCCCAGCAGGGATCTATCAAAGCTCCTTGGAGCAGTGCTGGTGCCGCTCCAAGGAGCTTATGTGTGCCAAATCCATCCTGTCCCCAGCTCTGCCTTCTCCAGACCCTTGCCCACCTGGCCCATTGCCTGGCCCAGCCTACCCTCCTGAAGGTAGGGGCCGGGCAGGCACTGGGAAGAGGAGACAGAGCTGGGGCTAGAGGGGCTATGCAGGGGTAGGGAGAGGGGGGATAGTTGATTTACTTACCTTTTTTTCCTAGGCTCTAGAGTCCGAACCAGCATGCAGAAAACGCCTGGTGTGGTTTTCTCAGGGCTGTGCAGGGAAGAAAAAATACTATAGACAATTACTGCACATGTACAAAATGGCCACCATGGTTGTTCTGCGCAGGCATGGCCGTTTTCCAAAATGGTGCTGTCAGGATTGGCACCATTTTGGAAAAAGTTAACCGTTCTGCACATGCTCAGCTGGCAGCCAGGCATGCTCAGACTAGTTGCCATTTTCCAAAATGGCACAGACACTGCTGGCGCTACATGCACAGTGATTTTCCATGATATTTTTCTTCCCAGTGTGGTCTGAGAAGGCCGCGTTGGGCACCGCAGGTGGCTGGTTCAGACACCAGAGCCTAGGGAAAAAGGTAAGTAAGGCAACAACCCCACTCCTGGACCCGTGCCTGGCACAGGGTCTGGGGGAGGCAGAGCTGGGAGCAGGCATGGATTTAGGCCGGTATTGCTCAGATAAGAACTGATTCTGAACAATGCAAGCCAAAATCTTAACTGAAGTTGGTGTGATTTTATTTAGAACTGAGTCCGAACTCTGATCCCTACCATTTATTTTTGGGTATTTAAATGCCAACAACTAACATACCGAAATTACCCCCAAAAATCTTGAAATCTGGGATGAAATCTGGACAAAATGAGTATGTCAGGCACCCAATCAAAAATTGGTTTGGATACTGAAAAGTACCTGAAATATTTGGTTCGATTCAGGTACTGGAAATTTGACAGGTACACCTGTTAGTGCAGGTACTTGTTTCTGCTTTACTCTTTATAGAAGCAGAATGTCTGGGTGTAATCCTGACCCAACTGAAGGCAATGGGATTTGAGCCACTGATTTCAGTGAGATCGGTTTTGCAGCTGGGTTTCTGTGGGGGCATGGACCCTAAATTTGAGAGGTGGAATTTTACTCCTCATAAAATCAAGAGGGCAAGATGTCCCTCTTCCCTGTCCTTCCCTCATGTTGCCAGTGAGGGGATGCATATGTTTTGAGATGCTGTGCTGCTCTGAGAAAGCTGCCCTGAATGAGAAAAGTCTAAAATTTGAGTTGGTTGAAAATGAGTACTAGTGCGTATGCTACCTACTGGAGGATTGCTCTTGTTTGTGTATGCTTTCTGTTAGTTTATTTGTAATATGAGGTAGCAGCCCATGCTTCATTACAGTATCTTGTGAAGTAGGAGAGAATTGCCTTGGTGTGGCAGGCCACCACCTTGCCAGCACTCACTGGAGCCTGGGTGATTGGGAGCTGGATTTTAAAAGGGAGGAATGCCTGATTTAAGAGAAAATGCTTTGAGTGAGTACCTGGCTTAGAGGATACAGGGCCACCTTGATCCAGCAGCAGGGTGTGTAGGTTCTCAGGAAGAGTCAGCTACTGGAGAATGTTTGGGGAAAGGCAGGCAGCCCTGCAGGTCCCTGCGAAGAAAAGGAGGAGTATAAAGATGTACAGGAAAGGCAGATAGGGTATCTGGTAGCCTAGACCAGTGAGAGGGGCATGGATACCAGGCAGGCTAGTGGCATCAGAGCCTGTGGGCTGCCTTTTTGAGAGTACCTCTGTGTTAGCTTGGGGAATGATGAGAATGTGGTGCTAGGGTACGGTGGCTGGGCTGGACTCTGGAGTGCTGGGGGAAGGGGTTTTGTTGTACCAGCTACAGGGCACCCAGACATCACTTCCTTTAGAGGGGGAAACAGCTAGACTCTTAGAGGAAGGCCCAGGGAGGGAGCCAGATCTTGGGGCAGAGGAGTCTAGGGAGAAAAAGCTGGGGTGCGGGGGGAGACCAGGAGAAGACGTGCAAGGGTCCAGTCAGCATTAGGGCCCTAACAAGTAGAAGTAGGAGCAAGACCAAAGGGATGTGCTAGCAAAGAAATGCCTAAAGGGACTGAGACTATGGAGAGGGCGATGTTCTGAAGGCAAAGGACCCAGGGTGCAGGAGCATTGAAAAGGAGATGCTGGAGCATAAAAAGGCAGATATTTGGGGATAAGCTGAGGACCATCCCTCTGGAAGAGAGACAATAATTTTCTTGGCTAAGGGCTGTGGTATGTTTACAAGCTATTCTCCTGGAGCAAAGATAACAGTTGGAGTGACGTCAGTGTCACTCTCAAGAAGAAATAAGGACAATGAGCCACTGCGGCCGACAGGTGAAAGTAAACTGCGAATTCAGGGCCTGATTCTTCAAATACTTATGATGGGGAACTCCTGTATATGACAGGTGTGGGGATGGAGATTAGTATAGGATTTGGGGGGAGTGGGGGATTTGTAGAGGGTCTTATTTCTTTATATTGTTTTTTAATTATATTGTAATCCACCTGGAGTCCTTGAAAATAGGTGTATAAATCTAAATAAATAAATAAATACAGTTTTAACTTTTAGTGTTTTCAATTCCACCTTGGGGAATATTTTCCAAGGCAGCAAGGCAATTAGCAAGCCTATTCCCCAAGTAGCCCCCTAAGGATCAAGGTTTCCCTTAATCCAGCCATGGGGAGATCTCTGTAGAAAAGGCACTATTTTCTTTAGGTGAATCTGGCAGTTTCCTTAACACTCTGAGGAAAACTACAACCCCAGCTCCTCAGAGGCCCTCACCTCTGGGGAAGCTGCTACATTTGGTACAGCTGATGCTGGACCAGGCCAGGGGGAAGCAGCAGGAAGTGTATCTTCAATGATTTAGTAAATAGGGGTGTCTCAGTGCTATAGCTGGGGAAGGAGACAATCTCCTCCTATCGAGAAAATTCTGCCCCATTGTTGATTTCCTCCATCCCTTTACCTGTCCCCTGGGCAGGGCAGTCCAGCAGAAGAGAGGTGTGAATTTCCCAGGTCCACCTCCTCTAGTATTTGGCAGCATCTAGAAGCAAGGTGCATGGATGTTCTAAGCCTAGCTGACCAGTTCAGGCTCTGCGGCCACAGCCCTGAAATTTATAGAGTTCAGTCCTGACTCCATTGAAGTTAATGGCAAAGCTCCTGTTGACTCCGATAGAGTGAGATGTGCACATATACAAATTGCCAACTCAGCAACATTTTGATGGGTTTTTTAAAGTCTGGTTTTGGTCATTCCATCTAAATTTAGTTTCACTATACTCTGTCTATGGCAGAAGCAGGGGCTCCCCAGAAACGCTAGAGATTTGCTTCAGCGGTGGCAATAGCTTCCCAGGATTAGTTCCAATAGTAGCAGCCGCTCCTTTGGAGCTTGGGGGGCAGTTTTAGCAGCAGTGTACGTGTTATCAGTATCAGCTCCAGTAGGAGTGGCCAAAGCAACAGCAGCAAAGGTATTTCCAGGTATGGACCAGAGCAAGAAAGGCTGTTAGGGGTGGAGGGGACATTGGATTTAATTTATTTGTTTATTTAAATTTAAATTGAATTAAATAAATAAATGTATTTATTTAAATTTGAATTTAATGTGGGCATATGAATGGCTTTGATGAGTGAGAGTAGAATTTGATTTCACTTGAGATTCATTTTTCATTTTACCTGGGCACTTGATTTAATTTGGACCTTTGTAGGGATTTGGTGACACTTATCTTGGTGTGAGGTATAGGGGAAGGAAGGGGTAATGGGGAGGTAAGGGGAAGGAATGAGGCCCAAGGGGGAACCCGTGGAAGGACGGAGATAGGAAGCTTTGCCCCAAGGAACACACACACGTACACACAAGTCAGACCCTCCCTTGCGTCGTAGCAGCAGCCTTGGCTCTGTAAATGGTCCCTCAGGATCTTATACGGCTTTCAGGATGTATACCCCCAGCCTAGATCATCACCGGGTGAGCACAAGGCCCTACAGCCCAGGGAAATACACACGCACCATGAGGTAGGGCCCCAAGGCAAGGTGAAGGGGGAAGTGCCGGGAAGGACGTGTACGCCCCCAGGGAAGGGGAAGGGACAGGGCTTGCACGGCAGACGGGAACCCAGGGAGTGCCAGACATGGGTAGGCTCAATCACACTGCCAAACACTCTCAGACTGCCTTTCTCCACACCCACTCTCTCAAACACTCACCCACGCACTCGCTTTCACCATGCTGTCACAAGGATACGCCACACACTAAAGCTCTTCAAGCTACGCTCAAGGATAGGGGCCGGTATCACAGGCACAAGGCTCGGATCACCAGCAACAGCAGCACGGTCAGGAGCTGCTTTTAAGTCCCCCCGGCTGCCTGTACACGCTGGCGCAGGCGCTCTGACCACCGGCGCTGGGAGGCGGGGGCGGGGTCATGTGGGGCGGCTGCCCCAGCGCAGCGGAACTGCGCCTAGTGCCTTCCGGCAGCAGTGGAGGCGGAGGGGCTTTTCCCTCCATGGAGGATTCCCCTGATGTTCCAAGAGGCTCCTCCTCTCGCTGTACTGCATCTGGCGGCAGGGACACCAGCGGCGCAACCGCAGCACTGGGTAAGTGCCCGGAAGCCACCTCCGGAGGTCGTTCCCAGCGGGGATCTCAGGAGTCCCCTCCCCCTAGCCTAAAGACCCCAGCCCCAAGGCCTGACACTTGGGGATATTTTATTTGACTTAACTTGAGCATCTGCAGGGATTTGGTGGCATTTAGCATTTTGTTTAAATTGGGAATTTGGCATTTAGCTTGGCATTTGTGGTTATTTGATAACATTTCCTGGTGTTTGTATTGAGAGATGCTGCTTTCTTTAGTTACTGGGGGCAGGGGAAACATCTATGATGGCAACCGCGGCTCTATTCTCACAGGAATTAGCATACATAGGAATGCATTAGTCTGCTTTTCTCCCATGACCGACAACAGCCGTAATTATAAGAGCTACATTGGGGGACCTGGTCATGCACGAGTGTTCTTGTGGGAGAAAAGCAGAATACCACATTTATATGTGTACTAATTCCTGTGAGAATAGAGCCACAATTGCTGTCACAGAAGTGTGTTCCTCCCCCCCCCCCCCCCCGGTAACAAGAAAAGAAGCCGTATAGCCTGATCCTCTGGCAGATAATGCACCCGCTATCAGTTAACATGCACAGGAGTGCCATTGAAGTGAATGAGTTTTACTTGTGCACTAACAGATAGTGTGCATTTTAGCTGCTAGAGTATCAGGCTGTGAGCTGAATTTAAACACAGTCAAATTAAATTTGGGGCAGGAAGCTGGGACTCCTGGGCTAGGAGGCAGGATGGATATGTGACCAGTTTATTGCAGTGCACCTAATAATGGTTCACGCCAAGGCCTCTGGTGTAGAAGTTGGCTATGCTGACTTTAAGCCTTTAAGTTTATTGTATTTATTTATTTTTAAAATGTATACCCCGCCCCTCCTGCCACAGGCAACCCGAGGCGGCTAACAACATCAAAAATAAACACAATAAAATATCATAAAACATAGTAAAACATCAATAAAAAAGAAAGAATAAAAACCAACCCCCTCTCTCACCAACCCCTATCCCACCCCTCACCCCTCTCCCTCTCCAAATGCCTGACAGAACAGCCAGGTCTTACAACTCCTTCGGAAAGCTGGGAGGTCCGGGGCCAGATGGGTTCCAGAGTTCCAAAGACGCAGCGCGGCCACCAAGAACACCCTATTCTGCGTCCCCCCCCCAAAAAAAAACTTGGGGGACCTCCAGTGTAGTGCCCCCGGACGACCGCAGGAGCTGGTCTAGGACCCGGGGAGTGAGGCGATCTCACAAGTAGACCAGGCCCAGATCTTGTAAGACTTTATAGGTCAAAACCAACACTTTGAATCGAGCCCGGAAGACTATTGGCAACCAGTGCAGAGACCGGGAGCACTGGTGTAATGTGCTCCCAGTGGCCCAGTCCCACTAAGAGCCGGGCCGCCACATTCTGCACCAGCTGCAGCTTCCGAGCTGTCACCATAGGTAGCCCCACGTAGAGTGTGTTACAGTAGTCTAGTCAAAAGGTGATAAAAGCATGAATGATCGTGGCCAGGTCAGGAACTGAAACCAACGACTGAAGCCACCGCACCAGATGTAACTGGTGGAAGGCACTCCTCGCCACGGCCTCCACCTGGAGATCCAGGCGAAGCTGCGCATCGAGGAGCACCCCAGGTTCCGTACCTGGGAAGTCAGCGGAGGACAGATCCCATCAACCATGGGAGGTGTCACTTCCACCGACTTACCCACTACCATCACCTCCATCTTGTCAGGATTCAGTCGCAGTCGGTTAGCCCTCATCCAATCCCCCACAACTGCCAAACACCGGGTAAGCACTGACACAGCCGGGCCTGGATCTGTTGAAAATGAGAGATACAGTTGGGTGTCATCCGCATACTGATGACACCTCACCCCGAACCCTCTGATCACCTCGCTGAGTGGCTGCATATACACGTTGAACAGGAGAGGGGACAAAACAGAACCCTGCGGAACCCCACACGAGAGGTCTCGGTAAGATGAAAAACAATCACC
>QEPC01007352.1:1218367-1232754 GCA_003113815.1 Sphenodon punctatus
AAAAATCGGTACGCCACAAGAGGAAAAAAAGAAATCCTTGGTGCAAACCAAATTAGAATTTCATAGGGAACAAGGTCCAAATGTGAGGGAAGAAGTAGAAATAGCCCAAATTCTACCTTGGGATAAGGTAACAGCAAGGGAGGAAGAATCCCCAGTGATCGAGGCCAATACCGGGGTTAATCCATTGGAGGTTCAGGGGAAGGAAAGTAGGAGATGACATTCGGAGGTCCCCCAGGTGTGTTCAGTTGCCAATGGACTGGGGGAGCTAGAGTTAGGGGGGGGAAGGATTCTGGACTCCCCCTGAAGTATCTGCCCCAAGGGACGAGGTTGTAAAAGAGATTTCTAACTGGACATATTCGGCTTACGAACTTGGGAGGTTCACCCAGCAGTTAAAGGTTTTATCATGGAATATCGCAGGCTTTAAAAATAAGCTGTATGACCCAGACTGGATCATTTTTTAAAAGGGGTTTGATATAGTTCTATTACAGGAAACGTGGTGCCAGAAGGAGGATACTTTGGCGATTCCTAAGTTCCATGTGTACTCAAAACCCGGAACTAAAGTTAAACAAAGGGGCTGAGTCTCCGGTGGCTTGGCTATATTGCTTGCTGGCAAATATGGTCAAGGTGGAAAGACCATCTACTTAGAAAGACCGGAGGCTCAAGCCGTACTTTGGGAATTACAACCTGGATATAGTATCCTCCTACTAAATTTGTATCTGCCCCCATGCTCCTCAGTATTCCATGATCTAATGATCTGGGACTCTTTTGGGGAAATATTAGAAAAACTGATGTCTCGATTCCCCGCCGCCATTTTTTTAATAGCGGGGGATTGGAATATGAGGCTGGGTACCCAGGAGGGATGTAATATAAATGGGTTAATAGATAATGAGCAGGGGGCAAATAGAAGAAGGTCTCGTGACTTAATATGTAATGAGTCAGGGAAATGTATGGCCACTTTCCTACAAGAGAATGGCCTGATGGTATTAAATGGAAGAGGAGTAGGAGATTTAGAAGGGAACTTCGCTTTCATTAACAAGAATGGTAGAAGTACCATAGATTATATAGTAATCTATACTTCCACGACCAGAATCGGACCACCAAGCTCTGACAATGGATGTCAAACTGAAACGTGCCACTGCACCCCTAGAGCACAATGGGGGTGAACTAAGAACCAGAGTAAAGTGGACAAATGCAGTATTAGTAAAATTAATGGGTATGCTTTGGGATCCTATGTGGTTACAAGTGAGAGAGGAGATGATTGGGGCAGGTGAAGGGGATATCAACAAGCTTAATTTAAATTATGATATGATTGTCTCCACCTTAGAAAGAGAAGTTCTTTCCAGGGAATGGAAAGAAAGTAGATCCTATATGAATGTGTGGTATGACGCGGAATGCAAGAAATCAAAACGCCGCCTGGTCCATTTGAGAGCTCTATGGATTTATACAAATATGGAGCAATCAAAAAATGATTTTTTGGAAGCCAGGAGGACTTATAAAGCTCTGATTAAGTGTAAGAAGGCACATGCCACAAATTTGATATGGGCGAGGGTGAGGTTAGCAGCATCCCAGAAAGATTCACGGCTCTTCTGGGCCTTAATAAATCAAGGATTGCAGCCTAAATCTGTTAAAAAAGGCCATATAAGCGCTGATAGTTGGGTAAGTTTCTTTGGGGCATTGTATTCTAATGCCCTGAGGACAGATTATACACTCCCCATACACCATCCACAAATTAATGGGTAAGAACTTTGACCCATGGGTGAAGGAAGAGGATGTGCTGGAGGTGATTAGGTCACTGAAAAAAGCAGAGGTTTTGCAGGCTGCCCCTTCTTGGTGGACCCCTCTATTAGCGAGATATTTTATGCGGATTAATGTCAATAAAAAGGTACCACAAACTTGGGGATGAGCATTATAGTCCCTATTTTCAAAAAAGGAGACCCCATGGATCCCGAGTGTTACCGACCTATTAGCCTCCTCCCCATTATGGGGAAAGTTTATGCTAAACTTCTACTGAGGCATCTGGAGGACTGGGTAGGTTCTAACCATCTTATACTGCGAGAACTATTTGGCTTCCAGAAACAGCGCTCCACGCTGGATAACTGTTTTGTTCTTTCCCATATTCTCGATAAGTACGGCCGAATAAGGGCAGGGAATCTTTTCCTTGCATTTATAGATTTTCAGAAGGCTTTCGACTCCATCCCGAGGAACAAATTGTGGACTAAATTATTCCATCTTGGAATTGATAGGGATCTTTTGGACCTATTAATAGCAATACACTCAGAGAATAGTGCCAAAATTAGAGGGAATCATGATGGAGCACTATCCCAGCCGATACACGTAAGCAAAGGTGTGCGGCAGGGATGTGTGCTGGCGCCTATTTTGTTTAATCTTTTCTTGAGTGATCTCCCGAGACAGCTAAGCACCCTAGAAAACTGCCCTCCGAAAATCAGGGATGAAGAAATAGGCACCCTGATGTATGCCAATGATATAGTAATCCTTTCTCAAACAAGAAAGGGCTTTGTACGACAACTTGAAAGACTGCTGTATTACTGTAAGGAAAATGAACTAGTAGTGAATCCGACTAAGTCCCAGATTATGATGCTGGGAAAGAGAAAGATGAAATATAAATGGCATATAAAAGGGATGGACTTCCAACAAACTGATTCCTACGTTTACCTGGGTATGACCTTGGCAAATAATAGTATATGGGGGAAACATAAGCAACAAATTGCTATTAAAGCACTAGCAATGGCCAAAGGAATCCTAAGATTGGCAAGAAAGGCTAGAGGAGTGAGACTTTCTGACATATTATCCATTTATAGAATGAAGGTCCAAACTCTCCTGACTTTTGGTACGGAAATCATACCAGATAATAAATTCCAGGTATTGGAAGTGGTACAAAATAAGTTCTTGAGGAATTTAATGGGCCTTCCCCAGAGTGTTCCTGCACTCGTATTAAGGGCTGAGACAGGGACCTCAGCAATTTCAACCCTAGGGAAAAGGCAAAGGTTGAGGTATTGGGTCAAGTTGTTGAGTCTTGAAGATTCCTCATTACCCTCCCTTTGCCTGCAAGAACAGCTCGAGTATCAGGGGCCCCAAAGCTATATCTGGATGAGGCAGACCCTCATTGATGTACAAAATGCAGGTTGGTCCTTATCTTGTTTTGGGGGAAGAGTGCGTTCCAACAGAGAACAATGATCGATGTCCGTCTGCAGGACATCGCAAAGCAAGAGCACATGGCCCAACTGGCACAATGGAGGGTGGCACCCCTTCTCCCAAAAATTAAACTATGGGTATAATTGGCCCCGTCACAGAAACAAACCTATGATTCCCTGCCGGGGCCACCGCGTCACGGGCGAACAGACGTGGTGGCGGCTCCCGGCGGGGAATCGGGGCGGGGGTGGGGCCACACGGCGTAACATGCGGCTGCACGCCCCCATGCTCCCCTGCTGCACGCCCTCTGGGGAGACGGGCGGGCGCCGCGGCTAATGCGGCCGCAGTGCCCGTCCGAAGTGACCACGGCCCGGAATCCCGGCGGGGATTCCGGGCTGTGGCTGCCGTCCAGACGTGACGGCTCGGTTCATCATGGTGGGGAATCACAGTCGCCATGCGATCAGCTGAACCCGCGGGGCCGGCGCTGATTGCGTGGTGAATGTGATTCCCCGCTGTGATTGACCGTGGTCAACATCTGGGGGGGGGGAACATCCATTTCCCCCATCAGACGTTACGGGATCACTTTCACCATGTGCAGATTCACTGTGGTTGACTGTGATCTCGTAACGTCTGAAAATACCCTATGTTTTGGCTTTGAGACATATTTAGACAAATTGGAAAATCCAACTCAACTAAGGTCTTTCACGAGACTGCATTTCCAATTGTTTAACAAGCCCTACGCACTCCGGGTTTGCGAGTGTAAGGAGGGTGGTGTGGATGACTTAACACATTTCCTGTTATATTGTACTCTCCACGAGAATTTAAGGGAGGTCTAGCTCAAGCCCTTATGGGCTAAAAGAGAGTTTTGCTCGGACGAGACGAAAATTATAGGAATGCGATCACTAATGATATTCAGGAATTAAGGGCGATCACATCCTATGTTATATTAGCTGAACAGTACCGAGAAAACTGCTGATGCCAGATGTTACTATTAACTTGATATTGGACTTGATATTGGACTTATAATTCAGTGGATTAAATTATCCATTAGGCTCTAGTAGCCTATAGAATACTTTGCTGGGTTGAGCTGATTGTTATTTTGTTTGTGGTGCTTTGAATCTCTTGTACTCGTATCTGCAATATGTCTCCTTGAATTATTTGTTGTTATATTTTTGTATTATTTTATTTTTTTGTATTTTGTATACTTATTTGGACTTTATTGGCCATGGCGATAAGCTAGTGCTGGAAATAAACTTTACATTACATGTTTTGGGTTTTTTGTTTTTAATTGCCTTATTTGCCCTTGGCCATGTAGGGAAAGGTTTGTGGCCCCATGCAAGCTGGGCATTGGTGCCTCTTATTTAAAATGGTTCCTTTGGAGCTTTGTTCCCCTTTCCCACGTTTTCTTACAACTACTACCAGGGATTTTAAGAAAGTTTGGTGTATTTTCCCTGCTTCTGCTCTGGCAGGCCATGTAGGAGGCAGGTTTATGGCACAGGTTTATGTTTCTTTCCAATGTCATAGAAAAGGGGGGAGGTGGTAAATGGCCTGGGGTATTGTAATGATAATCAGTGTAATTTCTGCAATCCAGTCATGTGTCTGCTCCATTCAGGCCCAGTGCTTGGATCAAATTAAGGAAGAGAAGGTGTTTGCCATGCTGGTCCCAAATGTAAATTGATGGAGACCAAGTAGTTCAGACGATGTTTTATTGATTCAACTTCTGTTGACGACAGTATACAAGCTTTGCGGTCACATGGGGTTTGTTTCTGTCTTCTGGTCACATTAATGGAGACATACATCATTGCTCTAGGAGATCCTTACAGAGAAAGTTAGATAACAGACTTTTGCAGTGAAAACTTCACAAAACTCTACTTTTTCTCCAGCTTCTGTCAAAATAAAGAACAAGGAGTTTTTTAAAAAACCCTCTGAAGTTAAAAAGGTACCCAACATGCTGTGAGCAGATGAAAAGTTTTTAAAACAGGGGTGGGGGACTTTAATTATATGTAGCTACTGTGAATTTGACTTTTATTTTTATGTTACAAATTGTACTTTACATTATTGAGGTACCTTCTTTCTTTTGCAATTGTATTGAATTGTAGTTGAAGTTTTAAGTAAAGTTAATGATAAAATTTATTTGATGTTTCTGAATGTTTTGATTTTGTGTGGGAAAGTAGGTTAGTGGCCTCCGGTCAGAGTAAGCAGAACTCGGGGTTTAGCTCTCGCTCCAACGGCCTTCAGTTTCCCCAGCCATCTACAAAATTGATGAAGATATGCATTTTCTCAAATTTAGTACCCCACCCCCTCCTGCCATAGGCAGTCCGGGGTGGGCTCACAAGAATAAAACATATATAAAACAACAACAAAAACAACAACATAAAACAATAAGTAAAAGGGGAGCATAACTTCCCCCATAATTAAAATACCCCACCCCATCCCCCTAAACAACCCACACTCACCCCTCCCCACCACCGAAGGCCTGACGGAACAGCCAGGCCTTACATTGGTGCCGAAACGAAGGAAGATTTGGGGCCACCGGGGCCTCCACCGGGAGGGAATTCCATAGCCGTGGAGCAGCCACCAAGAATGCCCTCTCCATAGTAACCCCCGTAAATACTCAGAGGACCTCGAGACGGGCACTCCTGGATGACCATAGGGGCCGGTCAAGGTCACAGGGAGTGAGGTGGTCCCGCAGATAGGTAGGAACCAAGCCGTGTAGGGCTTTTTAGCTAAGAACCAGCACCTTAAATATATAGTGTTGATACGGATGGCTTTCTTTCCGTTGTTGTGCAGTTCAGAGATTTCCTGACTACATTTTTCACGAGAAAATTTAGATTGTACTGCAGTATTATTGAATTGTCTTGGGTTTGTTTTGAATACATTTATGAACTCACAGAGACCCTGAGGGGTTATTGACTAGCCTGCGTGGCTATTTTTCATAAGACATCGTCTTTATTCTGCTAATTCACCCTACACGGGGAGCCACATTCAACAGGATTGCACTCATTAGCAAAGTACCTTTGATTGTTCCTGGAAAAATACTCTGGGAATAGGCTAAGTTAGCTCCTGTGGGTCTCCAGAGAGGCTGGCTACATGATTAACTGTTGTGCTCCTGGTGAGTGGTCTTAGGACGTTTGTTTTGGTCAATGCCCCTAGACAGGAGGAATTCCTCAGCCATTTGCACAGCCTGGTAGGGCTGCTTCCAGTCTAAGAAGACCAGGATTGCCAGCCTGGAGACTGGGTAGGCTGGGCAGTGCCAGAAAGTGGGACCTGACAGCTGGGTGTGGGCTTGGTAAGACAGACCTCTGGAGACAATGAAAACCTAGTAGAAACATAACGGAGAGTGGGGCAGGACACTGACCGTTAAAGGGCTGGCAGTCTGGAGGGCTGGCCACACGCACTCTGCTCATGTAAAAAAAGGGAAGCCAGAGAGGGCTTCAGTCTGTGCCTGACTGGAGAAGGGGAAGCACCTCTCTGCGGGAACCTGGATCCCTGCATGAGCCTTGTCTGTAGTTCTGAAGGCTGAGAGGGATAAGCAAGGGCAACCTAACTGGAGTGCTGAGGTGAGACTCCTGGAACGGTGATTAGCAAGCCAGTGGACTGTTGCCTGGCTGAGCTGGGGAAAGATAGGGTTGGGGTTGCTGGAGAGCTGTTTCCCAGTATTAATGAGAGTGTTGAGAGTCCTTGTGTACTGAAGATACTGCCTATGGACTGGAGACTATGCATATGTTGTAAATAAAGACTTGGAGACAGAGATGATTCCCGAGATTGTTGCACTTTGGACCTGATTCTGTGGTGACTTACCCTAGGGCACCGCCATCCTGTTACATATGTGGTGGAGAATGCAGACAGCCCAATAATTGGCTGTCAAGCAATCATGGAAAAGGGGTTGAGTGCACAGGGGCAGTGGACATAGGTTTGTGCCCAGGGCAGCTGAAGGAGTGTACCCAGCAGCAGTAAGAGAGACAGAGCAGCACTTTTCTGAGCTCCCTGGAGAAAGGTGAGCCTGGGTGCCAGAAGCAGATGTGGTCAGGCAGATTATGCCAACTAAAGCAAGAGACTTGGTGGAGGAGTGCACCTGGAAGAGTGTGACAACCTGAAAGTTTGGGGCTCGAGCATGGAGGCTCGCCCCACCAACAGCAACAGGTGCTTTGTGGAGCCACTGTTAACGCAATGAGGCCAGCAGGCCGTAAGGTACTGGGGACCCAACGTGTGAGGTACTGCCCAATGTGTGAGGTGCTTCCTGAGTCTGGCCAGACTTAACATGTCTTGAGGGCCTGCCTGAAGCAATGGGAAGGTCGTAAAAGTAGTTTGACTCTGGGTGGCCAGAGACAGATAGTGTATAGTTCCAGGCCCCAGGGAAGAGACTATTGGAATTGTGGGGTTACTGAACATTTGGAAAAGAGCTGTCCTTTTGGGCGTCCTCTGAAGGTGAAGAAGGACAACCCTAGGGAGGAGAAAGGAAAAGGCTCCATAGGGGAGAGCTTGGTGCAAAGTGGATTCTGTGGATCAAGGGGTAGTAAGGACTAGGGCTGAAACGAGAATAGATTATTCTCGCGAGAATCAGGGTTGAGATCTCGCAGATATCTCGACCCCAATTCAGATTCTTGTGAGATTTCTCGCTCCCCTCCCCCAGGGAGGAGGAAGCTATACTCTTTCCTGCCAAGCTCTCTTGTTTTATCTGGGGCTGGCAGCTGTCTTGGTGGGGAAATCTTTCTGATGGCAAATTTTCAGGAATGGGAGGGGGGAGAGCAGGAGGGACCAGGCAGGCTCAGCTGATACCTTCACATTTTATTGGCTAGCAGGAGTCAGCAGCCAAGAGCTGTGCTGAAAAGCTGTGCTGAGCCGGTCTCTTCCCTTCAACTCCCCCCTCCCATCTGTTTCCAGCCCCAGACAAGGCACTCCTCCTTGTTTCCAGATGGGAGGGGGAGTTGAAGGGAAGAGGCGGGCACAGCTTTTCAACATTCTCTTGGGTGCTCAGATTCTGTGTAACAAAATCTATGAAGAACATTTCGTCCCCAATTTTATAGTAATGTCAAATTTGATGGGTTCCCCTGTCCCCTTGTCCCACCAACCAAAAACATCACCAGCCACCACTGCCTCTCATATGTGAACATAACTTGTAAGGAACTTGGAAATCAAGGTATCATTTTGCCCAGTGTAAACAAGTGCAAGTCTCTAGAACAGAAATCTGGTGAGCTTTCCACAGAAGCATGCTTATGCACCAGAGTAAGGGCACTTGCTCATGTTACCAAGACACAGCAGGGAAACTCCTGGCAGACTCCCAGCAGCCAAACTCTCAAGTAGCTGTGAACGTGGGTGAGGTGGGTAAAAAATGTCATCAGGTAAGTCCCACGGCAATTTCTCTCATGGATCACAGGGCTGGATTTTGAGCCCTGTTATCCATGAGAGAAACTGTCACGGGATCTGCCTGACGACACATAATCCCCCATGCCCACGTGCCCTAATCTATGACAGTGGTACTGTCTACCATATGTCCATTATAGCCTTGAAAAAGGGGGGTTAAAAACCATTGTAAACTTACAAAATCAAAATGAATCATATTTTTAAAAATCATGAGATTAATACATTCTGCTTCTTGCTCTAAAAGAAGTTGAGGATCAACACACAAAGATGCAACCTCATTTTAAAAAAAAATTATTGAGATTATTTGCAAAACAATCCACAATTCTTTGTTAACATGACACATTTGGAAATATTTTTATTTATGACTTCATCCCAAACTGAGGTGTAGAAATAAGTGTATGACTCCGCTGGTAACAAAGATGGTTATAACAATAATACCAAACCGTACAACATGAGAAGAAACACTTTGCAATTCAGAAAGATGTTTAAGAAAAAGACAGATGAGACAAAACAGAGACAGTAGGATGTTGTTTTTATGGTTTATTGTCACATTAAAAAAGTAATCTTACTGATGAATTAATATTTACTTTTTAATATAAAAGTGCTTATTCTTACAAATCCTTAAGGCTCATTCTGTTACGTTACAGTAGGATTTTTCACCATTCCAGAAACTGTGCTACATGAGTTTTGTATGAACGGTAGAAACAGCAAAATCTCCAAACAGTAAAACAACTTGTCAATGATTTTATCACCCTTGTACATGTGCACTTGTTTAAGGATTAAAGTAAAAACAAACAAAAACAAACCCAACATTTTTCTTTAACCTGGAATAGAGCTAAGTTTTATATTTTGCTCACACTAAATGTAATAAATACAGTAGTTTGTTTGTAACATAAAATTAGCTGTTTGCCCTTTTATATTTAGGAAAGAGAGTGTGATAAATCAAGATGTAGTATTTACTCTGTGATCTTTATACAGAATTAATGTGCCAATGGTTACCAAGTACAGACACTGTTCATGAACAAGATATTTCATTTTTCAGGGCTCTGTGTCACATGCTTCAATCAAACAAACTCTCAGAGTGAAATCCTGGCTCCAAACCTGTGACTGATCTCAATGGAGCCAGGATCTCAGCTCCACTGATTTTGTTTGCAGAAGAATTGAGAATAAGGCTTGCATGGGGATCAAGTTAGATTGATTTGGGATTAATTAGTTTCCTATTTTTGGTCTCAAAGAGGAACAATGGAAGAGGTGAAAATCACTAAAGCTCTTGCTGGTTTTGTATTAATCACAGGTGGTCTATGATTTTATCATCTACTATAATACACAGAGATGGCTGTATGAATTTTACATTTAATCATAATGGGATATATATTATTTGAATGGACAGTGACATTGCTACTCCTACGTAAATTTAAAATAGCTATTTAGTGTAAATACTGAATTTTTCCATAAGTGGGTCAAAATGCAGCAGCAATAGCCAAAAATTAATCTTGTGTAAGAAAAAACCTCATAACTTAAAGTATTCTAGTTTGAGTGGAAAATTCCAACAGAGCTAATAAATAAAGCACTTTAAACCATTCAGGAATGCTACTATATATATACATATACACAGATATTTTACAGCATAAATTACTGTACAGAATATTCCCATTTACTAAATTGTTTAATTATGTAAACAATTTTAAACAGTTGCCTGTTATATAATAAGGGCATGTATAGAATTACTACAATTATGTAGTTCCGAGGCCAGAACCACTATAATTAATATGTTGTGTAGATACGAAAACGATAGCTGTACAATAAAAAGGATCACGGGGAAGCTGGATATGGAAATACATAGAAAGGCCAGTACTCTTGCTCTGGTTGTTTGGCTGATGCTCCAGCGCTGAAGTGGAAAACCACTGAGTGAAACATGAAATGGTATTTGATCAGATACGAAAAGAGTTAAACTGATAATGATAATACTATGATATCAAGAAATTTGCTAGCAGTTGTTGTAAATGAAATCTGGAATTTTACAGCTCTGCATTTGGTTACAAAAATAACTGTAAGCTTGTCAAAGATCCACCACGGTGTACAGACTTTTTGTATGATAAATATTAAACCTAGTAATCTGATGTGAAAGTTGCTGGCACAGATATTGCAACTGACTTGGTAGAAATTCAGCATACAGCGAGTATGTGCTAGAACAGCCTAGTATTTCTGTTCTCCCTCTCCTCGCCATAACTCCACATTAAAAGTCTTGTTCTTTTAAATTATAAAATCTTGGGAGCACGGACTGCAATTTACTTTATATTTAAATAATGGCTAGCACAATGTGGCCCTAATTTGATTGAGATCTCTTAGTGCCATCTTTGTTTGCCAACTACAAAAGTTAAAAACCATGAGATTTTTAAAAATAATTTTAGGTTGCTGTTTATGTGGTTCACCACAGGCATGGTTTCCAGCTTTCTCAGCAACCATGACAGCTAGAAATTAAATAATAATAATAAATAACTAATGAAGAAGAAATCTGGGAGTCTATTTCACCAGCAGGAGCTTTAAGAAAAAAATCTAAAATTACAGCACTTGCAGTAAGCCTATGAAAAATGGCAATGCTTCCCATGCAGGGGAAAGCTCTACATCAGAGGCTAATCAGTATAGGAAAAGGAACAAAATTAATAAGCTATTGAATCTTGTGTTTTGGAACTGGGACTGTATAATAATGGGTAACAAAGTATTAAATCAGCAGGCTATATCCTTCACTCAAAATGTCCACTAACTTG
Organism: Sphenodon punctatus; assembly: GCA_003113815.1. Taxonomy (NCBI): domain Eukaryota; kingdom Metazoa; phylum Chordata; class Lepidosauria; order Sphenodontia; family Sphenodontidae; genus Sphenodon; species Sphenodon punctatus. Next base: position 1,229,650 of record QEPC01007352.1, read on the forward strand.
TCTGGGAGACCTGACTGTAGACTGTGGATGATAGTAGGGCATAAAATTTGCAGGTGCCTGGGAGACATTGGTGCCCAGAAAACAGAGGATGGTGACTGGTTCAGGGGTGTAGTGGGGCAAGAACGGTTTAATTTCAGAATAAAGACTGGTGACTCAATATATATATATATTTTTTAGCTCCTGGAGTTCGATCTGAAATTTCATGACCTGATGATAGTTTAACTTCAGTTTTCTCTCCGTGCAGGAGCACTTGCACTGTTTCTTCCTGCCTGGGTTTGTTTTGCTAACATGTCCCACGTTGAGCCAACTACAACATACCTCTCCTCTCCTCTTTCAGAAAAAGGTGCAATTTATCCCTGTTGTAGTGTATTTGTATTTGCATAACACAGTCCTCTAAGTTGTTCTCTTTCATGGTCTGTAGAGGTCCCCTTTGTTCTGTTTACAGAAAGCAAATTGTATTGCTAGGTATTGCATGAAATAAGTAGCAGTGCTCTAAATTTGTTCAGCTGTAAAAACATATTTACTTGATGTCATTTAAGGAGGAGTTTCACCCCTGAGGTAACTTCTGACCTCACTGGACTTGTGTCCATTAATACCAAGACTGGCTTGTGTCACCAGATGTTGGCAGGAATGAGTGTCTAGATATTAGGAGGGAAAACTGTATTAAAACAATTATTCTCAATAATTGGGAAAACAAAACAGAAAAATAGTAGCTAAAGACATTTCTCTATATAAATGTTCTTCTTTCCTACTTAGCTCTCATGTGAAAGCTTCTCTTTCAAATTTGTTCTGGATTGAAAACAAAAGGGCAGGTAGAACACAGCTTTGACCAAGTGTAACACAGATCTGGATTGGGGGGGGGAAACAATGTAAGCATTTATAATAATGCTGACATGGCTAATACAATCTGGAAAAAAATACTTCTACTAAGAAAGGACAAATTGATTCAGAGAAATTAAAAACAATCTGAATTTTTGTTGGTTTAAGAACATTTTGGTTAACTATTCTGTGTGCTGTTTCCATTTCTGTGAGTGTCTGTATTTCTTGGTTTCTGATAGCACTGAAGTATAAATACTTTAAAAAAAAATAAAAAAATGTCTGCTTTCATCTGAATGCTGAACCACTTGAAAATGTCTTCATCTTTTTGTATAGGATGACATCCACCATTATTCCGGTGTCAGCACAAGTCCTTCATGCCCCTCAAGACCTATTTTAAGAGTTGAAGTTAGATTTCACTGTTGCTGACACTGTGCACAGGGGCGAGTTCAACCTCTGTGCTTACTGTTTTATAATAATTCTCTGCACCTTTAAACTACAGGTTTCAGAATGCCTTCTGTCCATTGGTTAATTCTCACATCTCCGTCAGGTAGCTAAGTACATTTTCATGTGGAGAATTCCCCTCCCCCAACGCTTTATGCGTGTGCGCACGCGCGTGTGTGTGTGCGTCTTGTCCTCGCCACCTTACCTCATGAGGTGGCAGAGGGCGTCTTCATGGCGTGGGGTTTGAGCCAGCCCGGGGTTTTGGCGGGGAGGGAGAGGCGAGCTGCAAAGTGCAGTGGTGCTGTTGCACCAGCTCTAGGAGGCAGAGACAAGAATGGAGGGGGCGTGGCTTGCCCCGGGACAGCGTTCTGAGCTGTCTCCCGGCTTCTGCTCCATTCGGCCGCTGGGGAAGCGCGTTGATGGCTTGGGTAACGAGCGGTGCTTGGTGGAGCTGTTTTAAACGGAGGAGCGGCAGTGGTTGTCAGAGCCTTTTGGCCAGCTGGCTACAACTGTCAGGGAGTAATCCAATCTCCTCCCCACCCCCCCGTGTTTAGTGCTTTTCGGGGTCTAAGCAGTACTCAACTTCCCCCCCCTCCACTCTCAAGGTGATCACGGATCAGTCTGGGGGGGGGGAGAATTCAGGCAGGGATTTGATTGGCAGGGGTGTAGGGAGTGCTCACCTCCCCCCCCGTCTACCAAGGAAATCCTCCATAAAGGGGGGATCGCGCAGGGATTTTCCCTCCTCCCCTTGCTTGTGGGGGTGTAGGGAGTACTCGCCTCCCCCCCACATCTACCAAGGGGACTCCCCCTCCATAAAGGGGGGATCATGAAGGGATTTGCCCTCTCTCCCTCTGCCGCGGCAGCAGTGACTGGGGTTTTTCTGGTTCCTCCCCCCCCTCCGGTGTTTTGTTTTATCGGTGGGGGCTAGTTGGCACTGAGCAGCATGGTGTGGGGCAGTCTATCCAGTCTATCCAGGCTTTGGGGCATGGGAGGGGGGCAGGGGGGCAGGGTAGAGGTGCATTGCGGGGACAAGGTGCCATTGGGGGGCCACATGTCGTCCTACAGTCTCTGGCCACTGAGTGGCTGGGGGTGCGGTGGCCACCGGCAGTGCGGACCTGGGTGGTACTGTGCCCAAGGTGCTTGCCCAGTGTATGTTACACCAGCCGGTGGTCCAGACTGTGGATCCCTTGGCTAATGTGGGGGGTCAGGTTAACACAAGCACGGGTGTTCAAAGGGGACCCTCTGCTTTTGGTAATGAGGGGCAGGATGCTGGCCTGCTTCACACCCTGCAGGAAAAAATGGATGGGTGGGATGCTTTGATGGCCTGTTTTTTGAGTGAGGGTGCTGGTCCAAGTGGAGCTTTGCCACCATCGGTGGTGCCAGTTCCAGTGGCTAATCCTCTGCAGCGTGGGGGACGGAATCGGCCCCCTCCACCCATTCGTTACAGGGACAATGACGCAGTTCCATGTCCAGCCAATCCAGTGGCGTGTGACGGTCAGGCGATACAGGATCTGGCCCAGAGGGTGGATAGCATAGACGAGGGCTTGAACAGGATCGTGGAACTTCTGGGGAGCAGAGGTCAACATCCACCACTTCAGGCACCTCAAGTGTTCCAACCTCAGGTGCCACAAGCAGGTCCAGGTGAGGTGGGTACCCCATTGGTGGGGGGTGTTGAGGTGGCTAGGTTAGGGTGTGCAGCCTATGTTGCCTGTGAGGTGTTTGTATCCTGATTTCCCCAGTCAATTTCACTGTGACTCATTACCAGCTGCGGCGGGGCTCAGAGGGGGCGGAGCCAGAGTGAGGCAAAACCTTCAAAAGCCTCAGCGAGCGGAGGCGGCGCCGGAG
>QEPC01007352.1:1236551-1272063 GCA_003113815.1 Sphenodon punctatus
AGATTGAAGGGCTTGTGAGAAGATTAGGGTTATCACGGGAGATTTTGCTAAATCAGGAGGTGAAAGCTGCAATGATGATGGTTAGACAGCGTCTTTTGAATCAGCAGTTACAGATTGACAATGATAATATTCTTGGTCAGCAGGTTAACCCCTTGTATATTCCCCCGATGAGAACTCTAAATGAAGCAAGTTATTTGGTGGCTTGGGCAGATTTTTCCCTGAGACGCCCTTTTTCTTGTTTTCGTTGTGGAGTTTTCCCCTCGGCGGTGCTGACGGGCCGATATAATGGTACCCCTGCTCAGGAACGTTTTTGCCAATCCTGCTCTTTGCAGGTATTGGATACTGAATTTCATATTCTTTTTGAATGCCCTGAGTATGCGCTATCCAGGGGTAAATTACTGGTGTCCCTTGGGGAAGTGGGGATAGGTACTCTTTCCGCTTCCGCCCTTGTTCCTTGCCTGAGTGATAGGTCCTCGGATTTAACAAGAACTGTGGCTGCCTTTGGAAGAGTTATGAATGACAGGTGGCGTAGGGAAGGGGGGGATGCCAGGGTGAGACCATGAGGGATGGTAGCCCCCCGGGCCTAATTGAGACAGATGGGGGTAAATGTACTGATTAACCCTAATTTTTAGTTGTTATTTATACCCCTTTTGTGAAGCTTTGGAGAAGTATTTAAAAATGGGGTATTTTTTAGGAGCCTGATTAGGGCTCTCTTACTTTTTATTTTATATAGTTACTTGTTACTGTATTTGCATTTGAAGTTGTACATATTTATCTCTTAGATTTAATACTTTATATTTTGGTCTTGTGACCTGTAATGTGTTGGATTTTTACCTTCGTAATAACCTTGGTTGATACAATAAAGTTTATTATATATATATATGTTGCCTGCTGCTCAGGCAGCGGAAGGGCCAATACCGGGCGGAGTGTGCCAAGCTGTGGGACAGTTGGGTTTGCCCCTGGTGCAATGGGGTGCGGGAAGTGTGTTGTTGACCCCTCAGTCTCAGGGGGCTCAGCTGAATCCGGGACAGGCGGTTTCTACTCTGCCAGGTTCTCAACAGGTTGGTGTGTTGGATCCCAACAGGTTGGTGTGGCTGGATAATGTGTGGTGCCACCAGGGGTCTATTCCTGGTATTGCACTCCAAGGTGCTCCAGAGTTAATTGAGGCCACTGCCTCATCCCAGGGGGCCCCTGTCAGTTCATCAGCTATAGTGGGTGGCTCGATTGGGGCCGGTTTAACAGCTGCTCCTTCTGGCGTTCTCACGCCAGGTGTGTTGGGCCAGGAGGTGCCTCCTCTGCAGGGGGTATGCCGGAGTTTTGGCCCCTATTGGAGTGCATTTACTGCAGTCTACTAGGGAGAAGATCTGGCACAGAGAGTATATTGATATCTTCGCATTGTTATTCTGTGATCCCGTGCCTGACCCCAATGCAAAGGTTGAATCTCGGGATTTAGAAAGGACAAAGAGGAGGAAGCTGGACAGGAATTGGGCGAATTAGGAGTCTGCATTTATTGTTTATACCGGAGTAATCTTACAGACTTTCCCAGCGTGTGCTATGTCACCGTGGAAATATTTAGACATAGTGCGTAGGGCATATTTATCCAGTGAAGGGTTTGGCTGGCTGTGCTATGATGAGGCTTTTTGCCAGCAGGCTGCTATTACCCCTGATATTAGATGGGATTTACATGCACACGACCTTTGGTTGGAGTGCATGCAGGAGTGGGATATGCACAGGTCTGATAGTGGGCACATGATCATAAAAGGGAATGCCCCCCCTGGAGAAGGAACCAGGTCTGAGCCTGGAAAAAAGGTCAATCAGTTCTTAGCGTGCTGGGATTTTAACGAGGGAGGCCGGTGTTTTCGTGCCTCCTGTAGATTTCAACACACATATCTGCAGTGTGGGGGTACCCACCCATTTTCCAGCTGCAATAAGCGGAAAGGGTTCCCACAGAGTGGTAGATGGCAGCAGGGACCGGGACAGAGCAAGGGTGGGGGGGTAATTCCCCCCCCCCCGCTAGTTCAGGGAAGGGCACCAACTCCAGTTAGGTGTTTTGTCTTGAAGGAATTGTTAGCGGTTTATCCAGATAGGGCGGTAGCGGAGTATGCGGTTGATGGTTTTCATTACGGTTTTAAGATTCAGCTTTTGGGTTGTAGGGGGCACACAATGGCTCCTAATTTGAAATTTATTCAAGTTTTGGAACATGTGGTTGAGGAAAAAATTAATAAGGAAGTAGCCGAAGTCAGGGTAGCCGGCCAATTCGGTGCCCTGCCAATGGAGAACCTGAGGATTTCTCCATTGGGAATGGTACCCAAGAAGGCCCTGGGGGAGTATAGGCTGATACATCATCTATCTTACCCGCGAGGGTCCTCTGTGAATGATTTTATACCTACCGAGCTTTGCTTGGTTCAGTATGCTTCATTTGACAAGACAGTTGAGATGGTGAGGTCATGTGGAAAGGGGGCCTTAATGGTAAAGAGTGACATAAAGTCAGCTTTCCGCCTCCTTCCCATTCACCCACAGAATTTTGATTTGTTAAGTTTTTCTTATCAGGGCAAGTTTTACTTCGATAAAGCAATGCCGATGGGTTGTTCCATCTCCTGTGCAGTTTTTGAAAAGTTTAGCTTTGCTTTGGAGTGGGTGGTCTTATCGGTAGCCAAGGATGGTCATGTGATCCATTATCTTGATGACTATCTCTTCTCGGGAAAAGCGGGGTCCCCCAATTGCCTGAACCGCCTTAACACATTTAGGGCTGTTGCGAACAGGGTAGGGGTCCCTTTAGCAGTGGAAAAAACGGAAGGGCCTACCTCGGTAATTACATTCTTGGGGATTGAGTTGGACTCTGTTCTTGAAATTTCGAGGTTGCCGGTAGTTAAGCTCCGGAGTTTGCTCGTGGCTGTTAGACAGATTAGGGGGGCAAAGACGGTAACGCTGAGGGAATTGCAGTCATTACTCGGGAGCCTTAACTTTGCTTGTAGAATGGTTGCTCCAGGGAGGGCCTTCTTATCTAGGTTATATTCCAAGACAGCCGGAGTGTCATCCCCTCATCATCATATACACATCATGCGGGAGATACAGGACGATCTGGCTGTATGGGAGGAATTTTTGGAGGGACACAACGGTGTTAGCTTGTGGAGGAACACCCTTTTATTGGAAGTCGAACTGCAGGTCCATTCAGATACAGCAGGTGGTACACGCATAGGTATATATTTTTGAGGTAAGTGGTGTGCAGAGCGTTGGCCTCGGGCATGGTTAGTATCTGAGATATCGCGTGACCTCACATTTTTAGAATTGTTCCCAATTGTTGCAGCTGTTCATATCTCGGATTCAGAGCGACTTTGACACTGGGTTGGGGGACAGCGGGTAGAGAGCGCGAGGTTACAGAGGCCCTGTCTTGTCCAACTTTGTGGGGGTTGTTTCAGGAAGTGAGGCCAGCCGATGCGGTGGATGTCCTGGGGTCTGTGAGAGCCACCAGTTGTGAACTTGATCCCTGCCCGTCCTGGTTGGTGAAAGCCTCCAGGGAGACGCTGGGGACGGTGCTGGCGAGAGTGGTTAACACATCCTTGCGGCAGGGGAGGTTGTCACCCAGCCTCAAGGAGGCTGTGGTGCGCCCCCTGCTGAAGAAACCATAAATAGATGTGGATGCACTCACCAGCTACTGACCTGTCTCTAACCTTCCCTTTTTAGGGAAGGTTATTGAGCGGGCAGTGGCGATCCAGCTCCAGGCGCAAGTAGACAGCATCGGTTTCCTCGACCCTTCCACAGGGTTCCATCCTGTCTCCATTATTGTTTAACGTATATATGCAGCCCTTGGGGAGATCGTGAGAGGGTTCAGGGTGCGATGTCACCAATATGCTGATGATACTCAGCTGTACCTCTCTTTTTCAGCTGACCCAGACCCTGCTGTCTCGTTGCTATCCCAGTGTTTGGAGGCCGTGGCAGGGTGGATGTGGCAGAGCAGACTGAAGCTCAACCCCAATAAGACAGAGGTGATGGTGGTGGGGAGGGCGAGGGAGGTGTCGGCCCCCTGATAGTGGAGGTTCGCCCTCCTATAGCTCAGCAGGTTCGGAGTCTGGGGGTGGTGTTGGACTCGGATCTCCGCCTGGATCGACAAGTGGAGGCGGTGGCGAAGACCGCCTTCCACCAGTTGTATCTAGCGTGGAGGCTGTGTCCATACGCCTCTGGGCCGGACCTGGCGTCCCTCATCCATGCCTTCGTCACCTCGAGGCTGGACTACTGTAACGCGCTCTACGTGGGGCTGCCCTTGTTCCTGGTCCGGAGGCTGCAGGTAGTGCACAATGCGGCGGCCCGGCTCATGACGGGGACGGGTTGTCGGGAGCATATAACACCTGTGTTCCGGACTCTGCATTGGCTGCCAATAGCGTGCCGAGCCAGGTTCAAGGTATTGGTATTGATCTATAAAGTCCTTCACGGTCTGGGCCCCTTGTACCTCAGGGATCGCCTCGCCCTCCGCGTCCCAGAGCGGCTCCTTCAGTCTTCTGGGGGTGCCTTCTTGAAGGTCCCCTGTGTTAAGTGGGGGGCCACAATGGAGAGGGCATTCTCAGTGGCTGGGCCGTGTCTTTGGAACTCCCTCCCGGAGAAAGCTCGCCTGGCCCCAAGCCTTTTGATTCCAGCGGGCTTGTAAAACCTGGCTGTTCGCCCAGGCCTTTGGGGAGGAGGGCGGGGGATACATCACCTGTTTTGGTTTTTAAATTGCTGGATATTTTTAAAAAATGTTTTTTATTCTAATGTTGTTTTATTAAATTGTACGTCGCCCCAGGATGTCATTGGCATGGGGGGCGAATAACAAATGTAAAAAATAAAATAAATAAATAAATAAAAATATCTGGATGAAGAAATTCACGAACAAGCGTGTACTTTTTTGGTGTGACAGCATGGCCGTGGTCCATGTGATTAACACTGTGTCATCTAGGTCAGAGTGAGTCATGTGTCTGGTGAGGGTGTTTGTGTTAACATGCCTGAGTCATAACATTTTATTTTTGGCTAGGCATGTCCCAGGTATAAATAATGAAATTGCTGATGCCCTTTTTCGGTTTCAGATGCAGCGTTTTTGGGACCTTGCCCCACAGGCAAGTTGAACGCAGGAGTTTGTCCCGGTGATGCTTTGGAACCTTGGAGACTAGAGCTATTCAGGACTTTGAAGGGCTCAGTTGCACCTTCTACATGGGTGGCATACGAGCGAGCATACAGGGAATTAGTGCGATTTGTGAGCAACAAGAGTTGGTTTGCTAGCTTTCCTATCCCACTTCCTCAGGTAATACAGTTTGGCCTGCATCTGTGGGGTAAGGGTTTGGCCCCCAATACAATCACAGGAAAGTGGGCAGCATTGGCCTTTATGGGCAAGGTGGCAGGTTTTCCTGAGGTGACTCAGTCGCCTATACTAAAAGCTATGTTGGAATCCTAGAATAGGCAGGAGCCCAGTAGGGCGGATATTCGCCTTCCTTTATCACCACAGATTCTGGCGGAGATGGGCTCAAAGTTAGTCCAGGTTTGTGCTAATGAAAGTGAGGTCTTGTTGTTTAGTGCCGCTTTCAGCCTAGCTTTCTTTGGAGCACTGCGAGTAAGTGAGCTGGTTGTTAGCTCGCGCTTCGATAAGTCAGGATGGACTCTTCAGACTTCTGATGTTACTATGCGAGAGAATGTAGTTTGAATTCACCTGAGAGGGTCAAAGAGTGACCAAAAAAGGTGAGAATCTGTTATTACCCTGCATCGGTCAGGCGGAGGGGAGGTCTGCCCTGTCAGGAACATGGTAGTGTACATACACGGCAGGGTACTTGGTGGGGGTCCACTTTTTATGCATGTTTCTGGGTTGCCACTGACTAGGGGTGATTTCAGACGTTATGGCCAGCAGCATTGACCCTGGGCCGTGGGGTGGTCCGGACCACGGGCGGGGGTGAAGGGGTGCGCCAACAGACGTTCGCCCCTTTGCCCCTGACCGTGAGGACTGCTGAACCACGGCCCAGGATCAATGTTGCCGGCTGTATCGTCTGTTGTGCAATGCCCCCCGGAGGGGGCGGGGCTGCGCAACACAGCGTGCGGCCACACGCCCCCGGTCCCTGCGCTCCCTAGCCACCCGCCCTCCCCGAGACAGGCAGTCGCAGCAGCCTATCTGGCCGCTGCCACCTGACTCCGGAACGCAGTGGAGGTAAGGTAACAGACGTTACTTTTCCTTCACCGCATTCCGGATTCCCCCTAACCACGCTTCGTTCGCCACCGTGGTGCAGGAGAACAAAGCGTTGTTAGGTTCACTGCAGGGGGTGGTTGACTGAGGTGAACATCTGGATGCAAGCAAACAGACGTTCACTTCCGTTCACCACCCCCCACCCCCCGCGGTTGACTGAGGTTGACTGTGGTGATTTCAGACAACGTAACATCTGAAATCACCCTAGGTATCAGTTTGTGGCAGTGATGTGGCGGTTTCTGGGTGAATTGGGGTTACCTAGTCATCTGTTTGGTTCTCACTCTTTTAGAATAGGGGCTGCATCGTTGGCTGCTGCGGCCGGTTTTTTGGAGAGTGATATTCGGAGTGTGGGTAGGTGGCGTTCTGAGACTTTTAAATCCTACATTCAACCAATTTCGAATTAGGGCAGCCCCTGCAGCCCCTACTTGTATTAGGTTAGTGCAGTCGGGGGGGGCATGAATGTTGATGTTTATTTGTATATATTTACAGGGGTTGGTCAGAGAATGACGAGGAAGACTATCTGGATGCTCAGGCACAGTTTCATTCGTTGGGCGGAAAAGACGTTCAGATGGACCAGTTGGGGGTCGCAGCTCGGACTTGGATCCAGAGCGGAAATCACTTGGAGTGGAAGAAAGGGCATGTTGTGGGCCCAACTGATGCCTATGGTGTTGGGGTTGTGTAACAGGTCATGACCTGATATCATTATTATTCACTTGGGGGACAATGATTTTGCTCGGGGATCCGGTTTAGACATATCTTTAACGATAAGGGAGGATTGGGATAGGCTGAGGGAGCTTTTCCCATGGGCGCGGGTGGTCTTTACCCAGTTGATCCAACAGATTAGGTGGCCCAGGGCTTTGAATCCGAAAGGGGTGGACAAGGCTCGAAAAAGGGTTAACCGGGCGGTAAAAAGATTTATTGATCAGAGGGGAAGGGATTGGCTAGAACATAAGGCCATCCACTGGATGAAGCCTGAATTGTATTGGGAAGATGGTGTTCATCTCTCTGACTTGGGTATGGACATTTATCTTGGCAATATCAAGGATATAGCTCAAGTTGATATAAGTATGCAGTCGGGGGGGGCGGGGGGGGCGGGGGCGCAAGCCAAGGTACCCTGGCTGCTCTTAGTNGGGGCGCAAGCCAAGGTACCCTGGCTGCTCTTAGTGGTGTCAGTTCAGTGCCAAAATTAAATTAAAAGGCTTGTTAGGGATTTGTTCCAGCCTCAAGTAGTTGGAATGGGGGCACAGAGGCACCTCAGATGAGGTTAGAGCTAGGGGAACTGATCAGGGGCTAAGCGACCCACGGTCTCACCCAGGTTTGAGGGGCACAGGGACTAGCATACTAGCAGGATATGTACGGTCCTGGGGTGTGCTGGAACCGTCGCCCCTGCCTCAGGACCATAACAACAGAAGGGGTCCAGGTTTAGGAATAGACTGGAATCTCCATTCAAATTATTTGAGCTAAAGGCACTGAGCTGATGGGGTGAAGGGTTAGTTCATGTTTTAAGTTTGGCAGAATTAGAGCCCTTCACCTCATAAACCACCCAGATAGGCTAATTAGTTCTTTCTTCAATCAGGTTCTTCATTTGGTTGTTAATAAAGTTGCGGCCATTTAAAATCCAATACTGTCTCTGTTGCCTCATTTTCTGTGCGTGTGACAAGTAGAGTGTTTTGTGACTATATGTCTCTGTGTTCATGTACAGAAAAGAGACTGTGCTTTTGGATGGAGATAATTCCACCTCTGTGACAGTTTCCCTCTTCCCTGCATCCCAGGGGACCCTTGCATGGATGCTCTGTAGGGCCCGAGCACTACATATTTGGAGGGTAGAGAAGCTGGTTGTATTCCAAATGGGATACTTTCCTGCCTCTGCCCTGTGGACAAAAGCACTATAAGTTCTAGGAACTTGAGCTACTTGCATTGCTTTACACACACATCCCCCTGCTATAGGGGTGGGGTGCCTACAGTAAGGGAAGCCCTTGGATGCATGAAGACAGGCTCTAGAGCTGACGGGAGCTGGCAGCAGAATGCAGGTGAAGGGATGACTTGTGTAGGATACCAGAAATCTCCGGTGGCGGGGCATGAACATGCCTTGGGAACAATGCCCTCTTGCCAGAACAGTGTATAGAAAGTTGGAAATTTTAAATCATAGTTTCTTTCTTATGTGGATTGTTATTATGTAAGGAAAAACAGGGCCCTAACAGCTTGATTTCATGATGTGGCAGAGTAGCTGCATGCCTGGGAGGAAGGGACTTGGTAGCATGCTCAGCAGAGGAGCTTGATCCTCTCCAAGTACACGCTCAGCCCTGGCAGTGTCGAGCAAGGGACCCTGCATACAGAATGCTGCCTTGGTGCCTGCTCCATGCTGCACTCGTGTGCAGGGGACATTTCAGAGATGTGATACTATGTTCACTGCTAACATGTGAGCCTGAGGTAACCACACGCAGGCTGAACTTCTCCCTCCCTTACATCCCTACACCTAGCAGGGATATGGTGGGCCCTGATTGGCATATGCCAACTCGCTGGGGCAGCTTCAGGTGCGAAGGCACTCTAGCCCTTAAAGCTCTGCATGTTCTGAGGAGTTCTGGGTTGGACCAAGCCCAATATGATTTTTAAGTTATCCTCAGAACATTTTACAAAACAGTAGAGGTGTGTATTTCGTTGGGGTTTTTTTGCTGTTGTTTTTGTTACTAAAATGAATGGAGCCCTTCACATGCACGCCCTTTTCCGAAATGGTGCTGGCAGCCTCGCAACCATTGTGGGAAAGGTCAGCCGGTCTGTGCATATGCAGATTGGCTGCCCTTTTCCAAAATGGCTGCAACGCTGCCAGCTCCATTTCAGAAAAGGGTGCATCTGCACTGAACAGCAGTGATTTTTTTATTTCTTTAAATAATTTTTTAATACTTTAATAAAATGAACCCCCCTCCCAAAACAAAGTTTTCTACAAAACCCCCTGAAAACAAATGGGGTGCCTTCTGCACACGTCTACAAAACAAAAAGAATAGGTCTCTTGTGGGATACATTGTTTTTGACAGATTTTTTGACCATGGGAATTTGTATATTGGGCTCTATTTCAAATAAACGTTCATATACTTATTGTTAGATGCTAGTCTGATAATTCTCTCCAACCAAATAATAAATGAGTTCAAATACATGATATAAGTGCTAATAATACATTTAAGAAAGACAATATGTCCACCAAAATCCTTGTCACTATCTTTACAAATTCATATTCCTTAAGCATTATTAGTAGTTATATATCACCAACAATGTGTAAAAACAAATGTGACAGTAACCTGCTCTGGCCCGCAGTCCGCTGTCACATTTGTTGTCAGGCTACCAGATGTTTACCCGGACTGCCCCCGGGCGTGTTGGTGGCTAGCCTGGGCTCTAACCTCAGCAAATGCCCGAGGTCACAGACCGAGCTACCACCGGCCTGATCAGGGCAAAGCGAACCAGAACATGTTAGCCCAGATTGGGTCTGCCATGGCTGGCTGTCATGGTGGGGATGGAGCCAGCTGCACATTTGCATTTGTGTCTCCCCGTTTCCCCTTGGGCCATGTCCGCGTGAACATTTGTACTGCTGCCCGACCTGGTCTGAACCATGTCCACAGCAGCTTCCTGACCCAAGTCAGGATGCGTTGTCACGGTGGTGCAATTACGTTTGTTTTTACCCAGTGTGCTAGCCAATTTTATTCTTTAGTTTGAAGGTTCTTCATTGAACTGGGGAAGGGAGTAAAAATCCCACTTCTTTGCCAGGTTAAGTCTTTGGTGGATTATATAAATACAAGACCTACTGTAGAAGGAAAATGTTTTGATTATGAACTAACACACCCTCCAGAGATTTTATGAGAGTAAAAAAAAAGAAATATTGCTTGCAAAAACTTTTCTTTTTAAAAACCACCTGTAAAAAGGGCTAAGGAATTCAGTCAGTATTCCTTACACAAAAATTCAGCCACTCCTGTTTAATACTATGAATCATTAATGCCACATCTGCAAGCTAACAGAGGGAAGCAGTTAATCCAAGTCAGTTTGCAAATTCCAATTTCATTTGGATTAAAAACTGCATCTAAATAAATCAACATACTGTATATGCATTAACGCTGGTGACTACTAGAAACTCTCAGGTAGATAATCCAAGCGCAGATTAATCAGGTTCAAGTATATACTCTCCTTTAGAAAAAAATATTGCGGCTTTTTGGTGGTGCAGATTTATATGCATAACCATGAAAAATGGGTGAAGATTTGTATTTTAAAAGATATGCTACTGTACAGTTCAAAATGCTTGCTTCTTACAAATTAGTTAGTTGCACAAATTAGATTTCAAACAATTGCTGCACTTCCAGGATGATATGACCCTTCAATGATGTACTTAATGATTAATGGTAGGCACTAATGACATTCCTCTTGTAGGCTGAATTTTGGTTTATGATTTAGTTGTACAGAATATACATTTGTGTGCACTTACACTAAAGGCTTGATCCTACATAGCTTGATGTGGTTTTGTTTATGTGCACCAACAGAGAACTAACCCCAGTGTGTTAGCATGTTCAGTCTGATGGATACCAGCACCGCAACTGAAAACAATGCAACTATTGCTTGTTTACCAGTTCCATAGAAGTTGATCGGTGGAAAAACGCAACACAAAAAGAGCTTCAAAGAAAAGACTAATAAAGGATCTTAATTCACCTTAAATTTCTACAAACTTTTATATCCACACAAATTCCAAAATAGTTTATCAACATGGTCAAGAAAAATATTCTTCAGTTTTAGCAAAACAAATGTATTTTAGTTTCTTCCAAGACACTCAAATGGCAAGTGTACGGCAAAGTTAAGATCCAAAAATAAATAAAACTCCTCTAAAGACAAATTTTAGGATCACCTTCAAAAAAAGTAAAAACAAGTTTAACAGGTATTTCATTTTTCTGGTGTGACAAAAATAAATACATCCTCCACTGTTTTTCTTGACGCAGTAAAATAGCTCACAATAGTAAGAGAATTCAATTTGCATCCTAGTCTTGCATAGCAGACTTTCACAACCAGAGATCAGACAAATAACCGTCAGCTCTACACCAATTAAGTAATAGTGTACATGTCTGTAACTAAACTACAACTATTCTCTTTTTTTTGCTGTATGTAACAATTGGAGTTAAACAATTTGCTGGAGCTTAGATCTCTTATTGTGATACTACACTAAGTTAGTTGATACACATATCTTGAATGCAACAGCTCTGAAGCAGCAAACCAAAGACCCAGTGCTATGGCTGTTACTTGTGTGCCTGATTCTAGGAGGCGCTCAGAACCTTATCTTTCATCTCACAGACTACTTAAGCATGTATTTGACTTTAATCATGTAGCTTCTAAGCACTGAAGTAAATACTGAGCAATCCAACTGAAGCTAATTAAATTTACTAGCATGATAAGAAGCTGCAAGATGGGTTGTGAGGTAACAAAATTACATTTCAATTTTTTTAAAAATGTAAATAATGAAATGTGTCAAAAAAGCAAGGATGAAATTCATGAACAAACAAAAAGCCACCAGATTCCAAACACATTAGATAGATACAAACTACCCCTGATCTCAGATGACCCAAATTAAATTGCAGTTATCACTGGATTAATTTTGCTGGCATATGGACACCCTTGAGGTCCCTTCCAGCCCTGTGACTCTGACATAACTTGTCAACAGGAACTGAAAACACACCACATAAGTCAAGAAACATGAAAGCCTAGTGAGGATTATACATTAAGACTGAGAGGATTATGATAGCAAAGTGTTCTTAATATGGTGAGCAGCAAACCCAGGTTTCAAGAGAAAGAGAATTTCCCTGTAATTATCTGACAGAAGAAACTGTAAGTGAGCTACTTCAAAATAAAAACTGGAGACAGCAAGGTGAAGCCTTCCTTGGCCTAACAGAGATTAGTATGCATGTGCACATGTATAATAGAAGGATTTCCCTTGCTATGTGAGCTGTAGTTTGTTTTTACTTCTTGACTTCCAGAACAGTAAACATATTTTTGGAACCCTTTACAGTTCCATCTTATCACCACATCCATTTTTCAAGTTGCTTGGTTGATAAAAAGTGTATTATAAAGAGGCCAAACAAAAGCCAAGATAATTTTTAAAAAAAGAAATACATATTATGTAAAATCTTATTGTAACTTATTGCACAAAACAGAATGCTCGCTAATATGCAGTGTCATTCTGCATAATTCATACTTAGACTGTGGTGTGAAAGGCAAAGGCAGGTGAGTGAGGTGATGTGCTACCACTGAAACTTCTACAGAGCATCCAAGCTCTCTGCCAGTGGGTTCTTATTGGCCTGGTCCAGTAAAGCACCTCAATTCAGAAAAGCATTAAGCATTTGCATAAAGTTAAGCACATACTTAACCAATTGAGTGAGTTCCTAAATAGGGATGAACTTAATCACATGTTTAAGTGTTCCTGAATTGAGGCCATTGTGCTTCATAGTACTTGGTTCAGTTAACCCATGGGATTTGGACTGAGGTTTTCTAAGCACTGTGTGTATCAAGACACCTATGATCAGTTCTGTCTATGGTATGAGGAATGGATGTCTGGAGGCTGCTAAAGAATAATGCATTCTGAAGAGAGAGAAATGCATATTTTACACACATACACACACACACATAAATAAGTCTACACGGAAAAATATTGTTCAGTGTTGAGGAAATATTCACCTTTGTTTGGAACAATGCTGTGGTTGAGTATTTCTGTAGCACAGTGTCCAGAATAACTGAATTGTCCATGAGAGACTACACAGTCCGGCTGAATGGCACACAGTCATTATGACAAGAAAGTACTACTTCGTACCCAGTGCAGTCCTTGTTGAGTGTATTGAACTAGATGCTCCATACTGCTGTGCAAGGTGACAGGTCCCATCAATGCATCCAAGTCATTAAAAAAATCTGTATAAAAGTATTAAATATTAAAACATGAAGCTACACTTGCCATTTATAACATTTTATAGATATTTTACTGATTAGCTCAAACTGAGCATTTTATGAAAATGGAATTTTAGTGCAAAGTGTCTTCTTTATGTGCTCCATTTTAGAGGAATTTTCCACATTTCATTGTTAAAAATGACAACTAAGTCCTTAGTTTTGCCTTTAATTGAAGTCCATTAGTCCGTTGTGCAGAAGAATTACTTGCCACTGATTATAGCAAATAAGGAGACAATTTCCAGTGCAAAATGGACAAATTACTGTTACTGAAAAACTAAGGATACTTAAAAAAAATATTATATTGTGCAGATGAGCCTAGGCCAAATCCAGAAGTATTTACTCATTCAAGCCCTATTTAAATTGGTAGAACTTTGTTTTCTCAGAGCTGCTTCCCTGTAGATCAGGGATAGGGAATCTCAGGCCCGTGAGCCAAATGTAGCCCCAAACTAGTTCCTTGATCTGGCCCCTGGATCCATTTCCTACCCACAATCACCAAAAAGCTGAGCCCAGGGTAAGGGAGCAGAGATGAGGGCATGCATGCAAGAATAGAGGACAGATCCATGACACAGATCAATGACCTGGCCTCTCCCTAAATTGCACCCCTTAGCCTCCTATCTTCACCTCTATGTGGTCTCAGAGCTTGTACTAGTTTTCAAAGTGGCCTCTGGGAGGGAAAAGGTTTCCAATGCCCGCTCTAGATTATGGGTGATGGGAAAGACTCACTGTGCTTCTGCTTTTGTAGCATGCACCACCCAAAACCAATGTCACGCAAACCCTTTTGAATCTCCATCCTATGCAGTCCAAGGTGAGCAAAGGGAGATGCCTTGTCTCCGCCGTACGTTGGTCCTACTGACTTGTAGATATAGTAGCTGACCAGGCGTGGTGCGCACCTGAGGGCATCAGGGCACTACCCCTCCTGACGCTCTCTAGTCTCTGTCAAATTTACCTCAGTCAGTGGCACTGTGCACATGCTCTGATTTTCAACCCACCGTTGGTCACAGAACTGTTGTTGGCAACACCCCAACAGCAGCAGCCAATTTAAACTTCCAATGGGGGGGGCACTCTGGAGCCAGCTGCCCGGTCTGGCCCACATACAGCTAGGGGCGGGATCTGGTTGGAGTGGCTGTGCTAGTTTGGAGGAGGAGAGCCAGAGTCCCATAAGGGACATAAGAACATAAGTAGTGCCATACTGAGTCAGACCAATGGTCCATCAAGCCCAGCATCCTGTCCTCTGACAGTGGCCAATCTCGATTGCATGGGAAAAGAACCAACAGTCACAATGGTCAATCCATTCCCCGTTATTCACTCCCAGCTCCTGACAGTAAGAAGTTCATCCCGTAAGCTACTTGGTTAATAGCCATTAATGGACCTACTCTCTAAGAACTTATCCAGTCCTATTTTAAACCCAACTATACTACTGACCCTGACAATGTTAATTATGCGTTGAGTGAAAAAGTACTTCCTTTTATTTGTTTTAAATCTGCTGGCAGCTAGTTTCCTGGAGTGTCCCCTAGTTCTAGTACTATTGGAGAGGGTAAATAACTGTTCCCTATCAACAAATTCCACACCACTCAAGATCTTATTAACCTCTCTCATGTCCCCTCTCAGTCTTCTCTTCTCTAAGCTGAAGAGACCCAGCTTGTCAAGATACAAGATATCTTTGTACAGAAGCTGTTCCATACCCTTTATCATTCTTGTTGCGCTTCTCTGTACCTTTTCTAGTTCCGCTATGTCTTTTTTGAGATGGGGTGACAAGAACTGCACATAATATTCCAGGTGCAGTCGCACCATTGATTTCTATAGAGGCATTATGACATCCTCAGTTTTATTCTCTATCTCTTTGCGAATAACTCCTAACATTCCGTTTGCTTTTTTGACTGCTGCTGGGCACTGGGCTGAGGATTTCATTGTATTGTCCACAATCACTCCCAGATCCTTTTCCTGAGTGGTAACTCCTAGCTTAGTACCCAGCATTGTGTACGCATGGTTTGGGTTATTTTCCTCTATGTGCATCACTTTGCACTTGTCCACATTAAATCTCATCTGCCATTTAGATGCCCAGGCACCCAGTCTCGCAAGATCCTGTTGCAGTTCTTCACAGTCTGCTCGTGTTTTAACTACCTTGAATAACTTGGTGTCATCTGCAAATTTGATCACCTCATTCTTAACGACCTTTTTTTTATTTATCTATTTATTTATTTATTTAATTTAAAAACGTATACCCTGCTCCCTCTAGCCCTAAGGCAGCTCAGGCCAGCTCACTTCTTAAAACCATACATTAAAAACAATACAAAAAGGGTTACTAAAACAATCAGTTCATCATTAAAACAATAAAGGTTGTAAACCCTCTGTCGAAACACCCATCACTCCCCCCCCCTCCCCCAAAGGCCCAAACAAAAAGCCAGGTCTTACAGGCCTGATGAAAGGTCAACAAGCTGGGAGCCAGGCTTTTCCAGATCATTAATGAATACATTAAACAGCACCGGTCCCAATACAGATCCCTGAGGCACATCACTTTTTACATCTTTCCATTGTGAAAACTGACCATTCAGTCCTACTCTTTGCTTTCTATCCTTTAACCAGTTACCAAGCCATAGCAAAACACTACCTCCTATCCCATGACTTTTAAATTTTCTCAAGAGTCTTTTATGTGGGACCTTATCAAATGTTGACTCTTCCCCATTAAGGCATGTTTATCAACATGTCCAGCGATTCTGTTCTTAATGATAGTTTCCACCATTTTGCCCAGCACGGACGTCAAGCTTACTGGTCTGTAGTTTCCAGGATTATTATTATTATTTATTATTATTATTAAACATTTATAAAGCGCCAGTTGCAACCTGGCGCTGTACAGAACATACAATCAGATGCGGTCCCTGCCTGTGGCTTACAATCTAAAAGACAAGGAGGGGGAGACAAGGAGAGGGGACAGCGGGAGAGACATGGGAGAAGACAAACAAACATTCAGGCGGATGCGAAGTCTCAGGTGCGTGTACTTGGCTTGGTTACAAGGTGGTCGGTAGCAGCAGTCAGCAGAGGAGGGCTGACAGTAAGAGCAAGGGGAAAGACTAGAGGGCATTGGGAAAGGCAGCATGGAAAAGGTGGGTCTTGAGGAGGGATTTGAAGGAGCGGAGGGAGGAGGCAAGGCGGATGTCGGCAGGGAGGGAGTTCCAGGCATGCGGGGCAGCGAGGGAGAAGGGACGAAGGCGGTTGGGCGAGCAGGAGAAACGAGGGAGAGGATCACCTCTTGATCCCTTTTTAAATATCGAGGTTACATTTGCCACCCTCCAGTCCTTAAGTACAGTGGCAGATTGTAATGATAGGTTATAAATTACTAACAGCAGGTCTGCAATTTCATATTTGAGTTCCTTCAGAACTCTGGGATGAATACCATCTGGTCCTGGTGATTTGTTAGTATTTAGTTTGTAAAAAAAAAGATGCAATGCGCTTTGGGCGGCTGGGGGAACCGTCCAAATGCGCTGGAAGAGAAACTGAATTTCTGAAGTTGTCCACTGAGGAGCAGGCTTTCATAGAGCCCTATGGGCTGAATTTTAAATGACAACTGGGTGCCAATTGTAGCTGCCCAGGCGAGATGTGCGGCTGCGCTGCACCTATTTCAAAAAAGCTTGAGGGAGAGGCAGGGCTGGTTAACAGCGCATGCATGTTCAGTGAGGGCATGGGCTGTTTTGCTCTGCTGATGCTGAGCTCCATTCCTGGCACCATTTTGTGTGGAGTGGTTGGGACTCAGAGGACTGGAGACTCTGGCTCACTGGCTCTGGCCCCTGGGCTCCCAGTGGTGCATCCTGCTGCCAGCGGCCAGCCTGACTATGAAGTGATGTGGTGGGTGAGTACTAAATTGCTGGGGGGATGCGAGACACTGGGAGGACCTTGGGGAGGCTGACTGGGGAATGGGGCTATGGGAGGGGGTGGACTGGGAGACACTGGGGAATGGGGGGAGGGGTGTATGCGGAGAAATAGGGAATGGGGCTGGGGGAGGGGGTGGACAGGGAGACAGTGGAGAATGGGGCTGGGGGAAACGGGGAGAATGGAGATGGCTGTGAGACAGTGGGGAAATGGGGCTGCAACGGACTGAGATGTGAACCATGTTTTGGGGGACAAGTGGAACTCCTTGCTGCTGTTTTGTGGTGTGCTGAGGATAATATGGTTGGCTTAAGATCTGGTTTCAGTGGTTTGCTTTTGCTTATTGCATTTTTTCGAGTGCACTGCTGGTTTTCCCCCTCCTCCCCCAAGCATGTGCAAAGGCCGTGGCCATTTTCTAGAGTCCCACTGGCCATGGCTACTCTTGGTTAAAATGGTCCCTGTTTTTGCTGTTTTCCACCTAAACTGTGTGCTTTCTGTTTTTCGGGTGAAGGGACCTGGGAGCTTGGCTGGAAGGAAGGGTTTCTGTCCAGTTTGTCTGAGATCTGGCATGGTTTCACACCTCGCCTCGCTCTCCTTGTGAACAGAAGAGAAAGTAGGTAGGAGCATGGCAGAAGAGAAGGCTGCAGACAACGAGACCCCTTTCCCCTGTCCCCCACTGAACCCATCTCTTTTCTTTCCTCTTCTCATGCACCAAAACCAAACCCCCTACTTCTCTTCTCAGCACAAACACTTTTCCTTGCCTACAAGGCTCTTCATCATGGCCTTGTTCCTCCCCTTCTGCCCTCATTTCTTACAACATTTCCACCAGGTAGCTTTGCTCCTCTTCTACTACTCTCACCCACCCAGAGTCTCCTGCTCCCTAATCCGTCTTTGTCCCTTTGCGCATGCTGCCCTTTATAGTTGGAATTCCTTCCCTGAGCACGTATACTCTGCTTCTTCCCTCCCAATCTTCAAATCCCTCCTAAAATCTTCCTTTTCTGTCAAACTTAGCTCCTCACCCCCATGGATTGCTTTTTTATGCTTCTCCTTATACTGTCTCATCTTCCAGGATTCCCCTTCACTTACTGTAACTAAGCTAAACACATGCACCTGCAACTTCTCAGCTTTATGAATAGATCACTAGCTCTCCTTATGTTCCCCTCCCCTTGTCCATCCTAGATTGTAAACCCCTTGGGCAGGGACCTGTCTCTAATCAAAATAGTTCAGCACCAAGCACATTTCTGGCACTATATAAATTAAATAAATAGTAACAACAACAACAACAATAATAATGTCCCATAATCCTCTGGTTCAACTCTTCCCATGTGGATGGGCTTTGTTCTTTCCATTAGAAGGAATATTTAAATAAGGCCATAGCAAAAAATCTAGACTATATGCAAATTGATAAAAAAAAGAAAAAGGAAAATCACTCTCCAGGTCAGGAGTTGAAGAAAAATAGTGGGACCTTAACTATGTAATATCCAGATGCCCAGAGAGGAGATTAGCCCAAGAGCTCAATGGTAAGCAATTCAACAGTTTTATATGAATATTAATTTCTTGATCAACATATACAAAAATTGAGGTAATTTTAGAATGACTTCTTTAAAAGAATGCCAATAAAACGGTCAGCTTAAAAATATAAGTACATAAAAAGTGGCATACTGGGTCAGACCGATGGTTCATCGTGCTCAGCATCCTGTCTCTGACAGGGGCCATCTTTGGTCACTTCAGAGAAGTACCCACAACAGGTCGCAATGGGGTGATCTATTCCCTGCTGTTCATTCCCAGTTCCTGACAGAAGTTGCATCCCTCTGCCCACTTGACTAATAGCCATTTATACACCTATCCTCCATGAATCCTTATTTGAACCCAGATCCGCTATTGGCCTTCAAAACATCCTCTGGCAATAAGTTCCACAAGTTAATTTGTGTACCAAATGAAAAAGTACTTCCTTTTGTTTGCTTTAAATCGGCTGCCAGTTAGGGCGCATTCAGATGTGCGTTTAAATCACACAGCAGCGGCATCGTGCGATTTAAAGCAACACGCACTTCCGGGTTGGCATGAATGCACCAATTCAGCGTAACGCGAACTGTTCGAGTGCGGTTTTCAAAGCTGCTCGGAGCAGCTTTGAAAACCGCACTCCCAACAGTTCGCGTTACGCTGAAATGTGCGCACTCGGTGCATTCACACCAACCCGGAAGTGCGCGTTGCTTTAAATCGCATGAAGCCGATGCCGCTGCTGTGCAACATCTGAATGCAGCCTTAGTTTAATAGAATGTCCCCTAGTTCTGGTGTTATTTGGAAGAGTAAATAACAGCTCCCTATTGTTCCATGCCGCTCATGCTTTTATAATCTTCTATCATATCCCCCCTCTCAGCCACCTGGTCCCCAGGCTGAAGAACCCCAACCTATCAAGCCTCTTCCTGTACACAAGTTATTCTATACCCTTGATCATTTTTGTTGTCTGTCTCCGCAATTTTTCAATCCACACTGAAGAGCCCTAACCTATCAAGCCTCTCCTTGTATGGAAGCCGTTCCAAACCCTTGATCATTTTTGTTGTCCTTCTTCTGCAACTTTTCCAGTTCTACTATATCTTTTTTTGAGATGGGGCAACCAGATGGGGCGTCTTGAACAGTATTCAAGATATTGCACAGTAGGTTTATATAACGGCATTATGATAAATATTTTCTATTCTTTCCAAGTAATTCCTAACGTTCTTTGCCTTTTTGACCACTCCTGCACACAGAGCTGAGCTTATGTTTTCGATGAATTGTACACAATGACTCCAAGATCCTTTTCCTGAGTGGGAACCTCGGATTTAGAATCCAGCATTTTGTGTATATAGTTGGGATTATTTTTCCTATGTGCATCACTTCACACTTGTCAACATTCAGTTTCATCTATTATTTGGTTGACCAATCATACAAGGTCCTCTTGTATTCTTCATATTCCACCCTGGTTTTAACTAGCTTGATTGTTCTTGTAAAAGAGAGAACACAACCCAAAAGAACCATTTCCAAAAAATACCGTAGTGCTGCTCACAGGTAGAAGAATTGTTTATATAAGCTCAGAAGGGTATCAATATTGATCTTATTGTGATATTTCTGTTACTCCATTAATAGAAAGGGAAGAGACTTGGGTGACAATATAAAGGGTGAAAACAGTCATGACGTTAACCACCCTTTAACCACCCTTGGTGGTCATTTATGCATGTTTCAGGGCTGCATAGGGCACCAGTACAGCCCTGTAACATGCATAAATAACTACCAAGGGTGGTTAAAGGGTGGTTAGCGTCATGTCTGTTTTCACCCAAAGTTGGAATTGGCATTATGTTGCTACTTCCATGTGAGAAATCTGACAACTGTAATTTTGTTACATTTTAATCATAGGTCTAAAGAATGTGCTACTGCTTATGCATTCTAGATAGGAAGTCCTCCCAGATAACATCACTTCACAATAGATCAGTATTCTGTCCTGCTAAACACAGGTTTATGCGCACACTTTTGATTACACACCTTGGTTTTCCTTGGAGAGATTGTCAGCCATTTCCCAGTAGTCATAACTGTGCAGGATGCTGTTGGTGATACTGACGTGATTGGCTGCCATCTGATGAATACGCTGAGGAATGCTGATGATGGAAGATGGGGAAGGAGTACCAGTACTCCCCTGGGATCCTACAGAGCTTACTGGAGAAGGACTAGGGGACATCGGGGATGGCGTTCCTGTGCTTCTGAAAGAGAGAGTAACACATACACACACATATCTAAGTAAAGCATATACATATATATCGTCACATGTAGGGAAATATTTGCTCATGATACATGGTAACAAATGCCGTTTTTTCACTACCATGAAGATATAGTTTTTGATTTGCAAACTCACTTTCCACTGGCGCCCCATGGGGATGGTGTCTGGGCAGCTTTAGATGAATTCTGCATGGGGAGGAAAGAAAGGTCTTAAAACCATATATTTAAACCAGGCTTTTTTTCCCCCTTCCAATTTATCTTAAGCTAAATTGGAACAAGTTTAAACTAAAAGCTAGAACACTATTTAGTGTGGATCTACAGATTTATTGAATCAGTTGGGAGTACTGCTGAAAGTCATTCTTGTCTTGCCTGAAGATGATGGCATTCTAATCCTGAAAGCACTTGTGCCGATGAATTCATTTTACTATATGCTTACACTATATGCCTATGTTAGTGTAGCAAATGGTCAGTCACCTTTACTGTCAGCAAAACAATTTCTATTTAATATGACTGACAGATGAAACAGGAATTTTAATAAGATGGCTGGTCTTCAAACAGAGAGAAAGGAGAATTGGTCACCTACCTTGGTGAATTTCTTTCTTGCCTGCTGAAAGGGCAGTCCTCCTGACGGGTAGTTCTCCTACATGACCAACAGGAGACAGAGTAACAAACCTTTTCCATGCATGCGTGAGGAAAGCTACCCTGCTTCGTTCCTCAGTTGAGTTCAAAGCTTGAAGGACCGGCTCTCCCATTGCCTTATCTGCTGTTTTGCTCATGTTGTAGATCTTTCATGATGCCAACAAACTGTGTAAGGAACTCACAAACTAGGATGTTAAAGAAATAATCACCACCCTATCTAGCTCCCTAGGTTGAGGCTACTCCTGGCCAGAAAATGCTAAAGAAGAATACTCAAACAAACTTGTGACCTAATTAATACCCCTCCGACATCAAAGAGTTGCTTGGTTGGGTGGGTCGGAGGACTGACCGTTCAGCAGGCAAGAAAGGAATTCACCAAGGTAGGTGACAAATTCTCCTTTCTACCCCTGCTTCCCAGGCAGTCCTCCTGACGGGATGTACCCGAGCTAACTATTCAGGATACGAACAAGAAGCACTAGGAGATTCCAGTACCGCCTGCAGCACCCTTCTACCAAACGCTGCTTCAGCGGAGGCGTAATTATTGATTTTATAGTGTCTTACAAAAGTGTGACTGGAAGACCAAGTAGCGGCCTTGCAAATCTCCTCATAGGATGCTTTTGCTTTGAAAGCATACGAGGTAGCAGCACCCCTGACTGAGTGTGGCCAAATTTGTAGGGAAGAAACCTTCCCTTTAGCCTTATAGGCTTCTATTATGCAGTGTTTCACCCATTTTGAGATTAGGGTCTTTGAAGCCTTAGACCCCTTGTAGCCTAATCTAATATTTACAAACAGAGCTGAGGAAGTTCTGAAACCCTGGGTTCTTTTCAAGTATATCTTAAGGGCTCTGCGAACATCTAGAGAGTGCCACTGCTTTCTTTTGGGTGGACTGGCTTGGGGCAAAAGGATGGTAAATTTATTTCCTGGGTATGGTGAAACCAGGAATTCACCTTTGGGATAAAAGGCTCATCTAGCCTAAGGGTCACCGAGTCTTTGTTAAAAACACAGAAGTTTTCTTCTATTGAAAGTGCCCCCAACGCCGACATCCGTCGAGCGGAGGTCACTGCAATCAAGAAGGCTACTTTTAGTGACAACGTATAAAGAGACACTCACTTGAGGGGTTCAAAGGGTGCCCTGGTCAAAGCATCTAGCACTAGGTTAAGGTTCCAAGATGGACACCTGTGCACCACTGGAGCGGACAACTGCTTTGCTGCCTTTAGAAACTGACGTATATGCTGGTGTGTGGCTATTCTTTTGAGAGACAAGAAAACTGAATCTAGGGCTGAAACCTGCCTTTGTAACGTGTTTGACCCGAGGCCTATCAAGCCGTTCCTGCAAGAACTCAAGAATTTCTTGCATGGTTGCAGTATTGGAATCTATTTTCCTTAATAGTGCCCAGGATCTAAACACTCTCCAGGTGCCCTTATATGCCCTTTTAGTAGTTGGTCTCCTGGATTCTAAGAGTGTGTTCTGTACTGCTTCTGAATATGCCCTACTTTGCAAGGCTAAGCATTCAATCTCCAGGCTGGAGCAGGCTCACTCCTTCGAACACCCGTGGTTCCTGTGAGAGGAGGTCGTGGGCGCATGGTAGGTGAAAAGGAGGTTGGATGCTCAGCTCCACTAAGTCTGGAAACCACTGCCTTCTGGGACAGAAGGGGGTTCTCAGGATAACGTGTGCCTGTTCCTGACGTATTTTTGCCAGAATCTGAGTGATGAGGGGAAAAGGAGGGAAAGCATACACCAGACCTCGTGGCCAGGGCTGATTGAGGGCGTCCACCGCCGACGCTCCCTGACCTACCGCCCTGGACATAAAGCTCGGTACTTGCTTCTTGTTGTGGCTGGCAAACATGTCCATCACTGGTGATCTGAAATGGTGGACTATGTCTTGAAAAACTCTCTTGTTCAGTGCCCACTTGTGAGGATTTATAGTTTGTCTGCTGAGCCAATCCGCCCTTGTATTCTCCACTCCCTATGTGTAACGCCCTAAGCGACAGTAAGTGGTCCTGGGCCCACTGCATTATCTTGGACGCCTCCCTGTGGAGAGCGAGAGATCTCGAACCCCCCTGGTGATTTATGTATGCCTTCACTGTTATGTTGTCTGTATAAACCAACACATGGCTGTTGTGAATTTTGTGGCCCAGGCTCCGTAAGGCTAGTCGGATTGCCTTCAGTTCGAGAAAATTTATGCTGCGTTCGGCATCCTGGCTGCTCCATGTTCCTTGAGCTGAGGTGACACAGGTGAGCCCCCCAACTCGTCAGGCTTGTGTCCATTGCGAGGACCAGTCTCTGGTTCTACCAAGGGGTTTTAGTAGGATCAAAGAGGAGATGACCCAAAGGGTGCAAGATCAGGCCAAACAAGATGATTTGGCCTTTTTGGCCCAATGGAGAGTTGCTCCAGGTTTGGTTCAGCTAAAGTGTGTATGGATGTTTGAGCCCTATTTGGATATAATAAAAAAAAACCAAATTGAGAAGAAGCTATACCTTGTTAAGGTTTGAAATGGTACAGACAGCGGTAGTGGAGGGTAGGTACCGACACATCGCTTATGATCAGCGCTGTTGCTCTTGTAGTATGGGCGAAATTGAAGCACCTGAGCATCTTGTTTTAAGATGCCCATACTACAAGCTGTTGAGGGAGACTTGGCTTGCTCCCCTTTTGAGAGTGGAGCTTAATCCTAAGACAGGGGACTGTATCAGAATTTGCTTAGGTTATCCTCCGTTCAGGAGATGCAGGCCCTTTCTATTTTTGTTCACTTGGCTTTAAGAAGGCGAGGCTATCTCAGGGGCAAAATGAAAATGGTAAATGGAACTGATAGGCAAAGATGATTTTGGGTGGATATTTTAACTGAGCTGGAAATAGGATGGAGTTGGATACGTGATTTCGGCTAATAGGTTCAGGGGATGGTCTGTCAGGGGACAAGTGTTGGCACCATAACCCCTGTGACGGGTAAGCCGTCTCCAAAATTATTGGGGGCATTGTTTGCATATACTGTGTAGGGGCTGCCTCGCCAGGGGACAAGTGTTGGCGTCATAACCCCCGTGAAGGGTAAGCCGCCACTTAACGCAAGGTATTATTACCTCTGATCATGGCACGCGGCCTAAGCAATTACAACCTGTACAATTGGTGGTTGTATTTGTATTTTATATTTTATATTTATTTTATATCTGTGTTTTGTGTTATGTATGGTCTATTTATGAATGTTATTGTTTAATTCCTATTCTAATTTTGTTATGGCCAAGGCCTAAACAATAAAAACTAAACTAAACCAAGGGGGTTCCTGTTTCTAATCTCCCCATGTCTAACCATCAGGACATTGAGTGCTTTAGCTCTGAGGGGATTGTTACCCAGGGGTTCCAACCCAGCGTTAGGTCTCCTTGCATAGACCGCAGCAGCGTCTGCAAGGGTCTGAGATGATAATGGCCCCACTGAACTTGGTGATGGGATGAAATCAATAGGCCCAGTAATCTCACCAAGGTTTTGAGCCTGAGCCTGTCGCTTTGTATCAGGTTGAGGACCAGGTTCCTGATTTTGTCCTGTCTGGGGGCAGCTACTGTGACGGAGTCTAAATTGGTATCTATTACCACCCCCAGGTGTTCCAAGGTGCGTGATGGACTCAGGGCACTGTTGTCTCTGTTTACTAGGAATCCGTGAGCCTCCAAGAAAGCTATTGTCCTGGAAACATGTGCCACAGTCTTTTGTTTGGACGGGGACTTCATCAGAAGATCGTCCAGATACGGGTAAACATGCACGGCTTCCTTGCTGAGATTGGCTACCAAGGGAATGAGGACTTTCATGAATGTTTGAGGGGCAGATGACATCCCGAATGGGAGGGCTCTGTATGCAGGTGTAGGCCGGTGTAACAAAAACGGAACTATTTCCTGTGGGCCGGGTGAAGCGGGATGTGGAGATAGGCTTCCTTCAAGTCTAGAGATGCCAGCCAGTCCTCTTTTTGGTCAGGCTTTGAAAAATAGACCCGAGGGTCTCTATCTTGAATTTTTGTTTGCGGACCCACTTGTTCACAAACTTCAAGTCTAAAACCGCCCTCCAGTCTCCTGACTTCTTTGGGACCAGGAAAATGATGGAATAAATGCCCTTGCCCCTGTCCTGTAGGGGCACTGGCTCTACTGATGGCCTTTAGCCTAACTATCTCTTAGCATCGCCTGGTGCTTGAGTGGATTTTTGGAAGCAGGTGAGACGGTGAAAAAAATCTCTTGGATTCCTGCAGAACTCAGTGGAATAGCTGTGTAATACTACCTCCTTGACCCAGACATCTGAGACTGACTTGTTCCAGATGTCTGAGAAGGCCTGAAGCCTGCCTCCTACCTTCAAGGACCCAGTCTAGTCAGGAGTCCTGCTTGGACTGGGCGGAGGGGGGGAAATTCCTGGGCCTCTGCTTTTCAAACCTTCGCTGCTTCTGTTCTCTAAAATGAAAAAGAGGCTTGTTATCCCTAGCTTCTGAAGGAAAAAAAATTCTAAAGGCAGCGTACATTCCACCTGCCTTAAAGCCCTGCCCTCGAAAAAATCTCCTCTTGGTTCCCAGTTGTTGTAGGGTTTTTGCTTTTGCCTTATCAGAGGCTTCTGCGAGGACTTTGTCCAGACAGACCCCAAACAGCTTCTGGCCTTTGTAAGGCCCAGCCACCAGAAGATTCTTAGCAATATTATCCCCAGACCAGGATCTGAGCCACAAGCGCCGCCTTGCTGCCACATTACTGGCTATGGATCTGGCTGCCCAGGAGAGAGCATCGGTTGATGCATCTGCCATGAGAGCTATGGCCAGCAAAATTCTAGAAGTTAGGGTCTTTGACCTCCTATTAGAGATTTCAGGGTCTTAAACCTCTGTGAACCATGCAATCAAGGCTCTGGCTACGTAAGTAGTAATGAAATGATGTTTATGCGCAGCACTGAGGCTGATGCATCGAAACTTTTTCTGAGGGCTGCATCGATTGCCTTATATGTTGCACAGCAATTGCCCTCTGTGGGAAAAAGTGTCTGTCTGACTAATGAGGCAGCAGCTGCGTCCACCTTGGAACTCTTAAAGAACTCCTCTTTTTTTCTGGAAAAGGAGTATAGTGGCTCCTGCGTTTTATTCATTTTAAAAGCTTTGGCGGGAGATTTCCATGCTGACAAGACCATCCTCTCGAAGCCTTGTCCAGAGGAACCCGAGTGTCTAACGTGCTAAGGGCATATGAGCTCTGGGTTCTTCCTCAGAATCCAAGGAATCTCCCTTTCTTGATCTTCCTTGTAACTTAAGGGTTTTAACCATGTGAGCCATTAACTCCTCTTTATATTGAATGGGGAACTCTCTATCCTGATATTTTGAGGTGTCTGGCTGTTCCTCCAGTTCCCCTTCCTCTAGCTCTGAATCCTGATCAGAGGACTCTGAAGAGGAGGAAGAAGCTCTCAGGGTTTTGGAATTTCCAGGAGCTTTAGCCTGGGTATCAGAATCATTTTCCTCAGAAGAGGAGAAAGAGGAATCCAAAAACTTTGCAATGGTGCCACCTGGCGGCCTGCTGGCTCCTCTCACTTTCTTTGCCTTTGCCTGATTTGACACCTTTTTTACCTCAACGTGGAGCCTTTTTCTCTTCCCTTGTTTCTTCTCACAGAAAAGATTCAGGGAGTCCAATACCTTTCCCATGGTCTTATTAAGGCATGTCAATGCCTCCCCCTATACTTGCGGTTCGATGTCTGCTGCCTCCGGGCGCTAAAAGGGTTCCTGTGTGTCACTGTCTCCCGCTGCTCTGGGAATTTGAACACCCCCTTCGGCCATTGCTCTCAGAGGGGAAGGGGGAAAGGAGGACGTGGAGTAAGGCTTCTCCTCAGCAAAAAAGCGGGCTCCGGAGGGTCCGGGCACCACCTACCAAGAGCGGGGGGTGGGAAAAGCTGATCAAAAAA
The DNA here is from genome assembly GCA_003113815.1 of Sphenodon punctatus. Lineage (NCBI taxonomy): Eukaryota > Metazoa > Chordata > Lepidosauria > Sphenodontia > Sphenodontidae > Sphenodon > Sphenodon punctatus. The sequence goes on from QEPC01007352.1 coordinate 1,263,842, forward strand.
TCTCTAACAGGCCGCTGGAAACTAACTCAGTCCCATCAGCTCCCCTGCACCAAAGCTGCTGCTAAGGTGCCGCCCGGGGTGTAGTCGTGCTTGTTCAGGGCTGCTGCAGAGAACAGAGGAGCCCCCGATCAGGTCCCACTGAAACTAACTCTTTTCTTATTATTTTTCTTTCCTAAGAAATAGCACTCGGGACGGTCCTGAGGCAGAGATGAAAACTAAAGAACAAAGCAGGGTAGCTCTCCTCACACATGTGCGGAAAAGGTTTGTTACTCTGCCTCCTGTTGGTCATGTAGGAGAACTACCTGTCAGGAGGACTGCTCAGGAAGCAGGGGGAGAAATTATAGACAATTAGAATATTTACACATTTCATACTATTAAATATCGCCATTAGAGAAATGAATTAAATGCTAGTTAAGACGTTTGACACCTTAAGAAAAAGTTAAAAACATTTTTTAGTCTTCAGGTGTAATTATAGTACCGTCTGTTTTAATCTGATAGTAGATCTGTCAGCGTTAGAACATAGGATATGTCAATCCATTTGTTGCTGTTCATTCCCAGCCTCTGGGTGTTTTTAAACGAGAGGCTACCCTTCATGGCCACCCAGGAGCCACTCATCTGACTGCCCATCTGAAGGTGGTGTGGGGGAATGCGTGCTCCTGTTAGCCATGCAGCACCCACTCACAGCGCACTGCTGAGAAATCTGGAGGGTGCCATGCAGGGCAAGCCAAAGAAGTGTGTGGGAACGGGTGCCCATGTATCCCCTGCCTGTATGAACCAGGTGGCCAACCATGCCAGCAGACCGGTCCACTGCTCATACTGTAGGTGAGGGACGCTGCCTTTGCAAGTCATAGGAAATGACTGCGAGTGCTGGAAAGCCTGGTTCCCCAGTGCTTATGCCGGGGTATGTCAATTTCAAAGGCCAACCTGGCATGCTTCCTTCTCCCCCATGGTCCATGGCAGGGGGAGTGCGAAGCAGCTGCTGTAGTAGCCATGCTGGGTGTCGCCTATTAAAATTCCTCCCCACGCACTCCACCTGAGTAGCGCCACTCGGCACCCCCCCCCAAAAAAAAACCTTGCTGGTTTAAAAACAGCCCCTGACACAGGTCTCATCAATTACCAACTTAACTAATACCCATTTATGAACCAATGGAGTCCAAACTTTTTAAAAACACAGTTATGCTACTGGCCCCTTCATAACATTCTCTGGCAACAAGTTCCAAAGGCTTATTGTACATTGAGTAAAAAATTCCTTCCTTTCTGATCTGTTTTAAACCTGCTGCAAATTAATTTCAGAGTGTATTTGCTAGTTTTAGTATTAAGAAAGGAAAATAGCCGCTCCTTATTTAATTTGATCTGCACCACTCATGATTTTCCCCTCAGCTCTCTTTTCTCTAACCTGAAGAGCCCATGCCTATTGAACCTCCTCATGTACAGAAGTCATTTCATATCCTTGATCATCTTTGTTGCCCTTCTCTGCACCTTTTCCAGTTCTACTGTGTCTTTTTTGCATAGAATATTCAAGGTGTTGGTGCATCATGGATTTATCAAACAGCATCATCATACTATCTGCTTTATTTTTTTATCCCTTTCCCAATAACTCTTAACATTCTGTTTGTCTTTTTGACTGCTGTGCACATTGGTTTGATGTTTTCAATGAACCATCCACAACAGGCGTAAACAGATGGACACGCTGGCTTCCTGCCCCAGAAGTGCTCTGGGGGTGCATCCCCACATCCACCTACTTGCAGCTCCTCATGGGTGTGCTTTAGACGGACCTGGCAATTTCCCCGGTGCACAGCCTGCCCAGCACCCCACCCACATACCATAGAGTTGCAGGCGATCGCCTGACACTCTAGGTTGGCGTCCGCAACTCTATAATGTTGCCCTGGGCAATGGCCAGCTCGCAGTGCTGCAGCATGGGTCCGGCCCACAGACAGACAGCAGCTCCACTCCAGGCTGGTGCACAGGGTTTGGTCAGCCTGTTCCGTTGTTGGTACTCTGAGATGTTCTGGAGCACCACCAGTGGGGCTGCCCTGGAGCAGGCAGAGCCTGCTCTGCTTGTACATCTCGGCCCCACCTTTAAGCAGTCCAGGCCCTGTTATATATGTCCGTCCATCCCTTCCTCCCTCCCTCCCCCCACACACAAAGTTTTTAAGAAGAATTTTATCACTGACTTCAGTGGATCCAGAATTTCACCTAAAATAGCCAATAAGGTCCCCAGCAAGACTATGAACTCAAAAGAACTTGCACCCTCTAATAAACCTCTTCTCTGATTGTGAAAACTAATGACGTACAATAAAACGGAAGGGTGGAAGGATATCAAAATTCTTTGGTTGCTGTTTTGTAGGTTTGTAGGTGAAATGTTTTTGGCCTAATTTTGTTATAGATACCATCTGAAAAATTTAACTTTCCAGGAATTTTCTAGTGAGTTTTTCCTAGTACAGGAAATATTAAATGAAAAGTGAATGCTTTCTCACCACACTGTAAATCAGTATACTGTATTATGACAGAATGGATGGGAGTGGTGGAAAAAGTAACACAGGAACTGTTTTTTAATTACTTTAAATCAATGCACACTTATTAGACAGACAAGTTTTTACAAGATTCGCCAAACTTTATAAAACACGAAGTGCAATCCTGAAGTGAATTCTTACTGTTGATGTTGAAAAGATTATTCCTTGTATGGTTGGTGGCATTATGAATAAAAGTGGACCATTAGAAAAACAGGTGACTTGACGGCCGCCCGCTCGATGACCTCATGACCTTATGGAATACCTTGCTGACAGAGGCCATCGACCGGATGGCTCCATGGTGTCCGCTCCCTCAGTGACAGCTCCTCAGTCTGCCATGGTTCATGGAGGGCCTGAGGGTATTGAAGCATGAGGGGTGGCGGTTGGAGCGATGGTGGCGCAACTTGTGTGCTGAAGCCGACAGATTGTGACATAGAGCCAGATTACGCGCCTATGCCGTAGCTGTAAAGTCAGAAAAAAAGGAGTTTTTTGCTGCTTGTATAGCCTCTGCTAAATCTTGTCCAGTGGAGCTTTTCTGGGTGGTGAGGGGGTTGGTCGGTCCACTGTCTCTGCGCCTGGAACCGGAGTCATCTAGTACCTGCTGTGACGTGTTTGTTGATTATTTTGTGGATAAAAAATGCTCGGATTCACCACAAGTTTGACGCTGCGCTTAATACAATGGGTGAACCGGAGGTTGTGGAAGTCCCGCCATATCTGGTTTCATGAGATCAGTTTCAGTGGGTATTAATCACTGAGGCGGGGGATGTTCTTGGGGCAGTTCGGACCACCTTTTGTGAACTTGACCCATGCCCATCCTGGCTGGTTAAGGCCAGCTGGGAGATGTTGGAGCCGTTGCTGGCAGGGGTGATCAATGCCTCCCTTCGGGAGGACAGAGTGCCGGGCTGTCTCAAGGAGGCGGTGGTGCTGCCTCTGCTCAAAAACACATCACTCAACATTGACCTCTCCAGTTATCGACTGGTCTCTAACCTTCCTTTTTTAGAGAACGTTGTTGAGCAGGTTGTGGCCCAGCAGCTGCTGGAGCATCTCAACTGTACCAGCTATCTGGATCCTTCACAGTCCAGCTTTCATCTGGGCTATGGCACTGAGACTGCACTTGTGGCTTTGGTCAACAACCACTGCCGCAAATTGGACCAGGGTCGTTCAACCCCGCTAATTCTGTTAGATCTGTCGGCTGCTTTTGACCATGAGATGTTGGTGACTCACCTGCAGGACTAAGCTGTGGTGGGTGGGATTGTTCTTAAGTGGTTCCGCTCTTTCATGGCCGGAAGAACTCAGCATGTGGTGCTTGAGGATTGCTCTTCATTGCCCCGAGACCTCACATGTGGTGTCCTGCCTGGTTTAATCTTGTCCCCTCTCCTGTTCAACGGTATATGCAGCCGCTCAGAGAGGTTGTGAGATGGTATGGGGTGCGGTGTCATCAATATGCTGATGACACCCAACTCTACCTCTCTTTTTCATCCAACCCAGATCCAGCAGTCTTAGTGTTTACCGGTGTCTGTCGGCTGTGGGGGACTGGATGAGGGCAAGCTGACTGAAGTTGAATCCTGACAAGACAGAGGTAATGTTGGTGGGTAAGGCGGCGGATGTGGCGGCCCCTGTCATTGCGTGGTTTGCCCTCTGCTGGTTCCCCAGGTTTGCAGTCTGGGCGTGCTCCTCGACCCACAGTGCTGCATGGATCTCCAGGTGGGGTTGGTGGCAAGGAGTGCATTTCGCCAATTACATCTGGTGCGTCGGCTTCGGTCGTATGTTTCAGATAGTGACCTGGCCACCATCATCCATGCTTTCATTACCTCGAGATTGGACTATTGTAACGCGCTGTACATGGGGCTACCCATGGTGACTATCCAGAGACTGCACCTAGTGCAGAATGCGGCGGCCCATCTCCTTACGAGGTCAGGCCGCTGTGAGCGCATTACACCGGTGCTCCGGGCTTTGCACTGGCTGCCTATAGTCTTTTGGGCCTGATTCAAGGTGTTGGTGTTGACCTATAAACTTCTACATGGCCTTGGCCTGATTTACCTATGGGATCACCTCACTCTCCGTGCTCTCGAGTGACTCCTGCTGTCAGCCGGGAGTGCCCTCCTCAAGGTTCCCCGTGTGGCCACTATGGAGAAGACGTTCTCAGTGCCCGCACCTTGGCTGTAGAATTCTCTCCTGGTGGAGGCCCGGATGTCCCCAGACCTCCCTTCCTTCCAGTGTATGACTAAGACCTGGCTGTTCTGTAAGGCATTTGGCGGGGAGATGGGGTGTAGGGTGGGGGGTTGAAAGTTAGGGAGGGAGATCTGTTGTTTTTGCCTTCTCTTTTATTGTGTTTTAGCTTGCTGTTTTATTGTTTTTATATGTAAGCCGCCCCGAGATGCCTGGAGCAGGAGGAGCAAGGTAACAAAATTTGTTAAATAAATATGTGAGCTTTATGACTTGCTGAGCCACCACTGTGGTAGGTTTACTGTTAGTAAGCTATAAGAGTTTGATACTGCATATATGGATGTGGCAGGGCACAGCCACATGAAGACGCTGGCTCTTTAACGGGTTAGCGCCAGCAGGGTAAAGCTGGTGCTGCTCGAGGCCCAGGTGCCGAAGTGAGAGTGGATTACACTGGGAGGCCTCACACCTGGGCTTGGGCCTGGCTAGGCCAGCCCAAAGCCTGAGCAAAGAGCTCAATGTGGGAAGAGTGTTGGGAGAGTTGTGACTAGAGCGAGAGTGCTCAGAGGGAGTTGCCTGGGCTGATGGGTTTGGCGGGCTGCAGGTGGGACTGATGCCTGGCACTCAGAGACGGCGAGTTAGCGGACTGATCAGAGAGAGGCTTGTATCTGCCCTGAGGAGGGACTGTGCCTGAGCAGAGGGACTTACCCAGAGAAACCCTGGGCCTCTAAGAGCTGGACTGTATATACAGAACTGTGTATGTATAGAGACTGTGTATATGGCGGAGGGACATGGTGTTTGAACAAAGGACACGTAGAGTTGATTCCCTGAAGAAGGTGAAATTGGGTGTTAATAGACATGACAGCGGAGTGCCGCCATCACAACGCAACCCCTCAGAAACATGCTGAGAACACAGTCCAAACTGGGTCTACCGGCACAACAAAATGACTGGTGGGCAGGGAGTTGCACAAATGTGTAGCCACCTGCCCTTGTGCTAGACACAGCACCCTGCCTCTGCTATGATGGGCAGCCATGATGATGGCCAGTGATGGCCGACACGGCAGACCAGATCCGGGCCAGGTCACAGTGGGCCATAATAAACATTATAGTCTGCTTAGGCTTGGTTGGGTGGACGGCATCCCGGGCTGTAATCCTGGAGGTCTCTGGGATTACAGCCCAGGCTCATTGCCAACATGCCTGGGAGAAATCCCTGGTGAACATCTGGCAGGGCACAGAGACTTGCCCAAGGCACCCTTTATCCTGTTACATTGAGTCTTTGTGAACAGAAACGACAGATTGGAAATTAATAGCTTCCACTGAAGAACACAGCAAAACGTCTTTTAATTTTAGTGGGAACTGGGTTTGGCCCAAAATAGCTCTGTATTTCATATAATTACTAGCAATTTTAAAAAATGTCATAAAGCAAGAAAGTACCTTGAAATAATCAATAAGTGCTTTTGAATATTTTACAGCATGGTCTCTTTTGAGTCGAAACATTCTCCAGTACAGAAGAGCTAAACAGCGGTAACTGTAACAAAAGGGGGGAAACAAAATATGAAATATGTTATTGAGACTTTAATAATTAAACTGGGGCAAAAATTTTGAAAAACTTGTAGGACCTACTTACACATAGCTAAGAAAAACCATATGCACATATACAAAATGGGTAACAACAACTGCATCAGCAGTAGCACTGTTGAGAAGCATTCGGAGGTTATAATAAACAATATACTAACATGAGTCAGCAATATGACATTAGTGTACCGCTACCCCTGTAGTTGGCACTGGTTAGGAATCAGTTTGAGATCTGTGTCCAGTTTTGGCTACTACTCTTTAAGAAGTATGTAGACAATTAGAGGGATTCAGAGGAAAGCAACAAAAGTATAAAGGAATACAAGTCCTACGAGGAAAAACTAAAGAAATTGGTTATGTTTAATGTAGAGAAAAGAAGGTTAATGTTGACATGGTAATTTTTCAAATATTTAAAAGATTGTTATAAAGACTAGTTAATTTTGCCTTAGGGCAAAAGTTGGGACTGGGCGATCCTTGATATCTCTTCCAACTTTACGTTTTCACAGTTATTACTTCTTATTTTACTAATACCATGTCACATGTTCATACGGTTCCTACAAAACACTTCAAGCCATTTCCTGTATGGTGTTCCTCACTGATCAGCTATTTAAGATTATTTCCTATAAAACGCAGCTGATTAAGCAGATGCAGCATAAAGGAAAATTTGCCTGTGTGCTTAAATTTCCTGTAGCACACAATGCATTTTTATCATGCTGAATAAATTATTAATAATAATTTAAAATAATATTGCATCACAATACAATGGACTATCAAGGTCCAAAATATATAAAATATTTGGACTGCTATATCAGGCTTCTGTTTTCTTTAGTCTGTTTCTGTATTTATTAAGATCTTTGGCTCAGAATCATTTCTTCTTTTTCTAAACGGAATGTGCAGGAGTGTACCAACAAAAGAACACACACACACCCCGTGCCCTTAGCCGGGGGGGCTGATTTGGGCGGGGGAGGGGCAAGGACCCCTCACCCATCCCCTGCTCTATAGGCACGGCCCTGGGGCCCAATGGGGAGGGAGGCGTGCACCTGGAGACGGGGGACCAGGCAGGTATATATACCTGGACTGGACAGTGCCTTTTTTATCCCAAAGCATGTTGGCGTCTGTTCTTGTGGGTACTGCGGGCGCAGATGTCTCTAACCACCTTTTTTAATTTGTCCCCCAAAATTTCATACTAGTGATTCTGAGTGTCATCGTCCTAGGTTCTCAACTGGTCACACCGTTAAGTGGTCTAAGTTCGGAGAGCACCAACGGCATACTGGGTTCAAAATCAGGCCTCTGCAAAGGGGTCAATAACTGAGGTGCTAAAAATTACTTTTGAAAATCTTGGCTAGTGTTGCATTTTTCAAATTTTACGTTCTCTTTATCTTCTTTTAAAATCAGCAAATTTGAAAGTCTAAAATTTCCTTTTCTACCACTAGAGGACAGTCTGTTATTATGAGAAATAGATGCACACTTTAAACAGTTTGATGGCACTATGCCCAGTTTTCATTGTAGGGAGCCGGAGGACACAATGGACTTACAGTCTTCAGAATTCTCACTGTCACCTTCAAAGGTAGAGCACATATGCAAATGAAGTCAACTCATCTGCGGTGTGGCAGACAGTGAGTTAGGGTTGCTATTCATTGCTGAAGGAATACTCCTCAAGCTCTCTCTCATTCTGACCTTTCTGCTTAAACAGATGCAGTCACTTTATACATTTGGATTCCGTTCCATAGATTGAAACACTGCATTAGTTCTGGAAGATAGTGGACGAAACCCAGGAAGAAACGTAATAGTTTTTTAAACTATTTTGAGTAGAGGTGGGACCCGGGCCCATTACCGGCTACCGAATTTACCGGTTACCGGTTCTGCAAAAACCGGATTCCCGGATTAAATCCGGTATACCGGTACCGGATTTATTTCATTGAGTTCAATGGGGCGCTGTGTCCCCATTGAACTCAATGAAATAAATGAATTCCTTCC
>QEPC01007352.1:1272784-1288020 GCA_003113815.1 Sphenodon punctatus
AAAAAATCCGGTACCCGGAATCCGGTACCCCGGACCGGATTACCGGGTCGAATCCGATAATGCCGGTACGCCCGGTACCGGCATTATCGGATACCGGATTTTACCGGTTTCCCGCCCCTAATTTTGAGTGATTTACCCATTCTATAAACCATTATTGTTTTTATATTTTCTTCATCTAGTTATACACCATGGGTATGATTCACAAATCACCTACTCTAGACTAGTTTCAGTGGAACAGGAGTAAGTGATTGGTGGACTGGGACCCAAGAAAATAAAAAAGGAAAAAATTTAAAGTTTATATATTAAAGTTACCGAGGGTTGCTTTTTTTAACCCCCAAAGGCACCCCGAGCCTTAGGGAAAGGGTGGGGTATAAATTTGAATCAATAAATAAAATTATACATATCTAGAAATCTTACTGCTGAGTTAACTCCCTTTATATAACTAATGCAGGTAAAATTTATGATTACTGAACCTCAGGAACCGCCTCGCTATCTGCGCCCCAGAGCGGCTCCTTTGGTCTGCCGGGGATGCCTTCCTGGAGGTCCCTTCCTGGAGGTCCCCCGTGTTAAGCGGGGGGCCACAATGGAGAGGGCATTCTCGGTGGCCGGGCCGCATCTTTAGAATTCCCTCCCGGAGGAAGCTCGCCTGGCCCCACGCCTTTTAACATTCCGGCAGGCTTGTAAAACCTGGCTGTTTGCCCAGGCCTTTGGGGAGGGGTGGGGATAGGGTTTTTAGCTCTTCCCTGCCCTTATTTTATTTGTATTCTCCTACCCCTGTGATGTTTTAAATTGTGTGATGTTTTAAAAATTGTTTTTATTAATGTTTTATTTAGTTGTACGTAGCCCCGGGATGCCGTAGGCATATGGGAGCGACTCATAAATGCTTAAAATAAAATAAATAAATATAAATAAATAAAATGTTATTCACAAATGAAATTATTGGCATGCCGCCAAAATTAAAGTAAATCAGTCATAAAAGCAGAGACCATCAGGCAGTTAAAAATTAATTACGCCAGTGTACCAGAGCTGTCCTGTCATAGCCAATGTGTATGGATTGCATGGGCAAACAGAATGCAGACCAGGCACAGTTAACACGAGGAAAAACAGATGTCATTGGACTGGGTTCTTTTGGAGCAGTAAGTATTTTCTTTGTGTCAGTAGACAAATTTAAAGCTCCTTTCTGACTACATTAAGCATTTGATTTTCAATGACTGGCTCACTGCATAAAAGAAATCTTGTAAGTAAATATTGATTTACCAACCATAATGCTGCTAGCTGTTTTTCTTCTGGAGAGGCGTTAGGGCCTGAGTGGGTTTTTAGACTCACAGCATACCTTTAAAAAGACAGGAAAAGACAGTAGATAAGGTCAATGCGTTTTAAAAGGGGATCATTTTATATTATGTGTCCGAGCCTCATGGAAGTCCAGTGATTTACAGCAGGACTTAGCCTATTATAGTTGTTCTCTCTTGTCCTACAGGACCTACACAAATGTTGGTGTGGTTTCAGTGCTGCCTGTTGGACCTGCCTGGTTGATCAGCTCTCATCAAGCAGCAAATAACTCCCTTGGACAAGGAAGAAGCACTAGCTATAATAGGCACAGGTGGTGTGGATGTGCCAGGGCCCATAAGCCGGGGTGGTGGTGGGGGCCTATTGCCTAGTTGCAGCAGCTGCCTTTTCTGCTGCTGGAAAAGAGAACAGGCGGGGATCCCATTCCATCTTCTGCACCAGGACCCATTCTAACCTAGCTACACTGCTTGGGAATCCATTTGGTTGGGAGAGCAGACTGTCCCTCACTCTCTCCATTCAGTCTCCTGACAATGCCTTCTAGCTCTGCAAAGCTGCAGTGCACAGCGTTCATGCAAAGAGGCTTCCTTCCACATACTTGAGGGCAGAGAAGAGCATATCATGGAGCAGGTGGTTTTCCGACATTACGTGTTTTGAAGTTGACTACCTTTTAGTACTGTATAACAAGGGGAGAATGCAGCTTAGAGCTCTTTGGGTCACTTGACATTAAATTCATATTCTACAAATACCTATGATAATGCTGCTCTTTCAAGAATGTATGTTCTATTCAAATAAAAATCAATTCTTGGAAATTTCAGCTTACAGTTTGACACCGAGCAATAGGCAAGATTGGTGCAATATACAATAATTAAGGGCTTGCTTCCCAAAGAATGATCCCTATATTTACCTGAATGTGTTTCTTCTTTGTTATCAAACTCTTGCTTTGAGAGTGGTGCAAAGATTTGTGTGCATTTTAATTTATACTTTCTTTGTTTGCCCCATTAAATCAGCTACTCTATTGTACTAGAAATAGTAAATGAATCATAAGCAATTCGCTCTGTAATAATACATTTCTGGCTACTTCTTCTGCATAGATGGATCTGTAAGCAAAATTCAGGTTGTGTGTTAGGACAATAGATTTATTGTACTTAGAGAATGCTAAAAGAAGGCATACACAAAAGAAGAATATTCTGCTGCTTGTGAGGTGTGTGGGGAATAGGAGAGAGTGTAAGTGCAGAGAGCTTTACAGGAAAAGGTATTTTATATCTTCTTTAATGTCATTCTATCTTACCAGAGCTAGTAGGCTAGGTTAGGTTCACTGTGACCGATCTCTATGAGAATAGAGGTCACTTGGGTCCGGTATAGGGTGAAAAAGTATCATATCAGCAGGGAAATCTGGATGAAATCAATTGTTTTAAAATTCTGCAGAACTGTGAATGAAAATGCAATGAATTATGTCTATAACACCTCTACCATGGGCACTGCTGTGCTGTACTTTATGGTACAATTAGGTGGTTGTTTTGTATCATTATGTTGTTTGGGGGTACGGCTACAGGAATTTCCAGGTTATGGGAAATGCAGAGTTGCTATCTGGATTGTCTCAATTAAGATCCTCTTTGAGTTCTATATTTATTTATTTATTTATTTCCAACATTTATATCCCGCCTCTCCTGCCTAAGCAGCTTGAGGCAGCTTACAAAAATTAAAATATTTTAAAATATACATAAAATATATAAAAATACATAAAAGGGAGGCATAAAAGAAAATTAAAAACCCATCCTTCCCACCCACCCTCACCCACCAAAGGCTTGGCAGAACAGCCAGGTCTTGCACTGTCGCCGAAATGAGGCAAGGTCTCATGGGAGCTATATGGGAGCAATTATCTTTTATTAATTGCCAGTGGAAGTTCCATGATTGATAGCTTTGGAGAATGTAAAGTACTGGGAATGTACCTACAAAACAAGTACAGCACAGGCACCAGAAGTGAAAACTTCTGCATGCCATGCTATCAACATGGGATCACCCTGTTCTGGAAGGATCAGCCCTTCGGGAGAAAGAGTGGATCAGTCTCTATGATGATTCAGTCAAGAGTCAACAAAGGTTGCCTATTTAATACCATTTATAATGGGGGATGCTGGGTGGTAAAGTAGTATACACTTGTGCAGGAATAGAACTGTGACTACCCAAACATTCTGTATACACAAACAAATAGTCATGGGATTTTAATGGTCTGGGGCATTCCCAACCTGGTTGGATTAGAATTGGTGACCTAATGGTAACAAATAAATATGTAATCACAGTAGCAACCTCTGCTAGTTTGTTCCCCAAATTATAAGTATTTAACTGGCCTTTTAAAACAATAGTGTCATTTATGATTTCCACCCATGTTTAAGGGTGTTCAAGTATAGCATGTGCTGGATGTGGAAGATGCATACTTGCACTGAGTCAAGCAAAGACCAAATAGTGAGCTTCTTTCCTACAATCTTACCTGATAAGTTCAACTGTTTCTGAATACATTGTATAGGGTGACTTAGATTCCATAGGTCCTTGTTCCATAGCATTTCCACATTCAATAAATGATAATGCTGCTTCTGTGTAATTTAGTGCCTTTCCAAATTTTTCCACCTTACAAACAAAATAAGGACAGAAAAACCCCAGAGTCACAAAACAAATGCTAGCACTTCCACAAAACAAATTATACATAGCTAACTTTAATGCAAGACTTTCAAATTACAAAAGAAGTACAGATATTACTGTGAGGAAGCAACACTACAAAAAGAATGAACTTAATACCAAGAATGGGACTGAGCAAGGTAGATATGAACAAAATATGAACAAAATCAGGAAGTTTAGTGCTAACTGGGGGGGGGGGGGAGAATCACCCAGAAATGTATTATGCTTGTATTGTATTGTATTGTATTGAATACATGCAATATTGTATTAGAGTTAATTTGAGTTTTGCCATTAACTTCAATGGAGTACAGATTGCACCTTATATATTTGGAAACGTTGAGTTCTTGTTGGAGGAACAGGGGAAAATAATCAAGGAGGGTCAGAAAAATGTGGTGATGAACTTTTGCCCACAATACAAAGTACGCTGTATCAAAACTCAAAGTTTAAAAGTGCAATTACCTTTAGTTCCAATTTTTGTCCAGATTTTGTAAACATTTTCATTTCTGGTGTCCAGCAAAGACCAGAAGATGATGTATCAAGACACCAAGAAATCTATCTTTGAGGTATTTCCAACCTGTTCATCACCAATAAGACTGGATATTTTAAAAGGCAGCTTCTTGTGAGATTTCTTTTTCAATTCATAGCTCCAATAGTTTTAGATAAATTTGGGTAAGCTTCAGATAAGCATCCAAACTACCTAACATGTTGTTAAGGTTCACCTTAATTTGCATACATTTTAAATAATGTGTACAGAGTAACATAGGTAGGACATGTAAACAAATCAACAAGTCAGCAAATAAATAACACTAGCATATAATAGTCATTGACACATATCTCTAATGTGGGACAAAGATATATAGAAATACAAAGACGTAGAAAAGAGTATAAGGGAAATAAAAATAATAGAAAAAGATAAGGTAAATTTACGGAACAAAATGGAAACAAAGAAAAATGAAAGAGTAATAAAAACATATTCCACACATCAAAGATTGTGTTGCATATTGTACCAAAAAGAGAGAGTAAAGCAAAAAAGGCAACAATGGGGAAAAGAGAAATCTGTAATTTTGAAAACTTTGAAAAGATTTCAAAATTAATTTTTAAAATGGATTAAATGTTTTGTTTATGTAAATTAAGAATTCCCCATCAAATTAATTAAATGACATTTTCCCATGAAAAACATTGTTTTGCGGCAAAACAACATTTTTGGGGGGCGGGGGGAGGAGGTAGGAAAACTTTTCAGATTATGAATGTAATCTGCTCTAGTCCCCTCCTTTTCTCTCTCTTTATATGTCCTCATGGCTTCAACGACAGTCTTGGTGTAGATTCCTAAATTTACCATTGGTTTGAACTGTATTTTCTCTCCAATCGGAAACTGCCAGTTGAAGTAAGTATGAAGCCACTTTTGCTTCGCTAATGCTGTGCGTTTGCTTATTAAAGTAGTTTAGGGTGCTTTCACATATTACATTATTCCTACATCTATGTGCCGAAAATTGCATGAGAACGTGCAAACATGGATCTTGCTAGATGCCACCCCTGCGCGACTGCCCCTCAGAAAGCTGGAGAAACTAGTGGGAGCTACCCACACACACATGAAATACATGCAGGGGCTGCCCGTTTATTAGGATGGCCACACTCAACGTATGAGTGAGGACTGAGTGGGGGGCTTCCCAGACTGAACACAGACTCCAGCGGGGTATCATCTCAATTGATTTCTCCCAGTGGAGGTTAACTAACGAGGCAATAGCCCTTGTGGGGGCTGTGAGTATTGTGGTATGCTCACTCACATCCTGTAGCTGTTGGCAACCATTAAACAGATGCAGGGGTTAGTGTTCCTGACACCCACAGCCCCCACATGGGACTATTCCCCTCTGATGCTCTTTCCCACTTACTTCATTCCCAAAGGAGCTGAGTGGAAAGTGGACCGGGATGCCGAGTTGCCTTCCTGTTGTCTGGCTGCTTCCCCGAGCAGCTGGGTGGCGGGAAGGAGTGAGGGGAGTGCAGGAGGTGCGCAGCTCCTCTGGAGGAGCTGTGCATGTCCCACACGCCCCTCTCTGTTTGAGAAAGAAAATAGAGGTTACTTACCAGTAACTCTGTTCTTTGAGAGAGCTCTGCGCATGCTCAGTCTTGGGATCGCTTTCTGCTCTGCAGGGGCATCAGGAGACCTTGATGTCAGCAGTTTCCAGGCAGAATACCTTGGAAGATCTAGAACATGATGAGGGCTCCGATCCTCCATCCCCTCTTCCGTCCTGCCAAAAGCGCGGGCTCAGGATCGCGCAAGAACGGGACTCCATAAATAGGGGGAGGAGCCCTCACTGCCTCAGTTCCTTCCAACTCTGTCCCAGGAGAAGATTTCAATAGGTACGTATGAGACAGAGGGGAAGGAGGGCGGGTCGTGAGAATACGCGGAGCTCTGTCGAAGAACAGAGTTACTGATAAGTAACCTGTATTTCTTCTTTGAGGATCTCCGTGATTCTCATGGTTGGGAGAGTGAATAGCAGTTTATAACGCCTACCTCAAGGTGATGGGAGTCGAGGAAGTTAGTCAAAGAATGATTGGAGAACTGCTCTTCCCACTAAGGTATCCGACCTTGCCACTAGGTTCAAGAAGTAGTGTATGGCGAATGTGTGAAGAGAGGACCATGTCGCAGCTTTACAGATGTCAATGATTTGGACATTCAGAAGGTTAGCCAGGGTAGTGGCCACTGCCTTAGTCGAGTGAGCTCGAAGATGAGTAGATGGTGTCTTCCCAGCTTGTTGGTAGCATCTCTGAATACAGAAGAGAATCCATTTGGAAAGTCTCTGGGAAGTGACCTTAACTCTGACTTCTTGTCCCCCATAGGAGATAAAGAGCGCATCAGAGGCTCTGATGTGTCTAGTTCTTTCGATGTAGAATGGAGAGCTCTTTTAAAATCCAAGGTATGCAGAGTTTGCTCCATACAGGATGCGTGTGGTCGTGGGGGAAAAAAACTGGTAAGGATATAGTCTGGTTAAGATGGAAAGGGGAGACGATCTTTGGTATAAATGAAGGGCCCATCCTGAGGTTGACCTTATCCTTGTAAAAGCAAATGTATGGAGGGGAGGCTCCCGAGTGCTGCTGATTCACTGACTCTTTGGGCTGAAATGATGGGCACTAAGAAGATGGTTTTAATAGACAGGTTCTCCAAAGAACAGGAAGCCATGGGTTCGAATGGAGGGCTCATTACTTTTGATAAAACCAGATTAACATCCCACTGTGGAGCTGGGTGGGTAATAGGGGGGAAAGTGTTGAGAAGACCCTTCCAGAAGGTCCTCATTAAAGGGTGGGAGAAGAGAGTGTCTGCACCTGCCGTTGTAAGGCGAGATGATAGAGCGGCAAAGTGTACCTTAATGGAGGAGAGGGAGAGTCTGGATTCCCAGAGATGCAACAGATATTTGAATATATGATCCATTTTAAGGGAGAGTAACGGTGTGTTTTGGGAGCTACACCATTGAGAAAATCGATTCCACTGGACTGTATAGCACGCCCTGGTAGAAGGTCTTCTAGAATTTACTAGGATAGCTGTAACCTCTGCAGATAAGTCGTTCATCATGAAGGAATCAACCAAACGCAAAGATGGAGCATTTTCAGATCATGGTGAAAGAAGGTGCCCTGATGGCGAGATAAGAGGTCTGGTCTGAGAGGAAGTTCGGTGATGTCTGTTGCCAATTCCTTGAGGGTTTGGAACCACGTTTGTCTTGGCTAAAGAGGGGCTATGAGAATGATGTGAGATCGATCTGATCAGATCTTGTGTAGCACCTTGTGAAGTAAGGGTGTTGGGGGAAAGGCATAGAGGAATTCCCCACTCCAAGAGATCAAGAACCCATCTGACACGGAGCCTTGTGCAAGACCGGCCTGGCTGCAGAAACTGGACATCTTTGTGTTTTCTGCAGTGGCGAAGAGGTCTATAGAAGGTGTGCCCCAGATTTGGAAAATGTCATCCAAAACGCTGTTGTTCAGGGACCACTTGTGGTGATCGGATAGTTGGCGGCTGAGGTGATCTGCAATGGAATTCTCCTGGCCCACCAGGTGGATAGCTTGAAGGTGAACGCCGTGTTTGACGCTTCAGGTCCAAATTGCCTCTGCCTCAAGAGAGAGGCACATAGATCGCGCCTCACCCTATTTGTTGAGATACCAGTTGGCTGCAGTATTGTCTGTGACGACCAGTATGTTTTTTCCTTTTACGTGTGCCACAAGGGCTCTGAGCATCCAGCGTATAGCTCATAATTCCAGAAGATTTATGTGGAGCCTCATCTCCCCTGGGGACCATAGGCCGTGAACCTTGAAGTCTCCCATGTGGGCACCCCATCCTGTGAGGGAAGCATCTGTCGTGATGGAGCTATCTATGTGCGGAGGTTCGAATGGGACACCCTGAAGCACGTGAGTCGGGTTTGTCCACCAACGGAGGCTGTGTAGGACCTTCTTTGGTATGGTTACTTTACTGTTGAGACAGTGAAGGGTAGGGTAATATACTTGCTTGAGCCATTGCTGCAGAGGCCTCATGTGAAGCCTTGCATAGGGAGTTACCACTGTGGTGGATGCTAGGAAACCCTGGAGGCGAAGGAAATAACGTATCGGCTTGGTGCCATGTGAGTGTAGGTTTTCTATAACGTGGATGATGTTTTCGAACCTGTCCTGAGGGAGATAAGCCCTGGCATGGGACGTGTCCAGGCACGCTCCTATGAATTGTAGGCCTCTTGTGGGAGCAAGATGTGATTTCTTTGTATTTACTAGCAATTCAAGTCTTTGTAAAAGCGACAGGTTCAATTGAATGTGTCTCAGCAGACTGCATCTGGAAGAGGTGACTAGGAGCCAATTGTCCATATGGGTATACCTTGATGTTCATCTTTTGCAGATGAGCGGCGACAACAGCTACGCACTTCATGAAGACTCTTGGAGTAGGGGAGAGTTTGAAAGGGAGGACTGTGTACTGGAAGTGGTGGTCTCCTACAACGAAGTGTAAGTATAATCTGTGAGAGGGACTAATTGAAATATGAAAGTAAGCATCCTTAAGATCAAGGAGGACAACCAATCTCCTTGTTGTAGGCCCAGAAAAATAATAGGAAGAGAAGTCATACGAAATTTGTATCTTCTTATGTATTTGTTGAGAAATCTAAGATCCAAAATGGATCTGAACCCCTCAACCTTCTTGGGGACTACAAAATAGCTAGAGTAGAATCCAGTATTTTGGTCAGAAGGAGACACTCTTTCTATAGCTCCCTTTTAAAAGGAGCTTCTCATTTTCAAGAAGTATTTGAGTCTTGTGAGAGGAGCCCCATAAGGGTAGGGGGGGAACCGTATGAAATTAAATGGCATCGCCAAATCTAATTACTTCTCTGACCCAACAGTCACAGGTGAGGGACGCCCATTGGTCATAAAAGGGCAGGAAATGGTTATAGAAGGAGGGAAAAACCTCCTTCCCTCTCTTGATCTGAGGTTGGCTAAAAATGATTTTGGGGGGGTTGACCAGAGGAAGAATTGGAAGAGGGTCTCCCTTTCCCCCTCTGTTTATTGAATCTCTTCCTGGGCTGAGAGAGAGAGGGTTGGGATTGTTGGGATTGCGGGGAAAATAACTTCCAGTCAGATAAGGGTAAGAAGAGCGTTATTTAGGGGTATAGTAAGGAGCAGATGATGGATAAAATCTCTTCCTCATTGTCCTGATAACCCCCACAGACCTAGCGGTCTGGCTAGTCTCCTTTATCTTTTTGAGGGTTTCATCTGTGGATGAAGCAAACAGACCCTCAGAATCAAAGGGCAAATCCTCTATCCTAGTTTTGTTTTCTGGAGTGAGCGCTGTGGACCTAAGCCAGGCATGCCTCCTGAGAGTTATAGCAGAGGCCATCCCTCTAATATTACAATCAGCGATGTGCATATTAGCCGTTAGCTGAGATTGGGATATTTGCATTCCCTCTTTCTGGATGGCAGCAATCTGATTGAGATCCATAGTTTTGCTTAACTGAGACCAAAGCCAGTGTTCAATCAACAGTTGTTTATTGTTTGGCCGAAGCCTTTAACAATTTTACATAGTTACATATATACATCAATCCATAATACATAAAACCCACAGGGCCATACACAAGCGACAAATAAGATTAAAAAGTGCACTTGCCTGCCCGGCAAGGGAGCGTATAAGCACTCACATAAAAAGGAAAAACCTCATGTCTTAGCCCAATCTAATACTAACCAAAACTAAGCTGTATCCACACCTCCCCCCCCTCTAAAACTAATCATCCCCATCCAATATGGGCCAGCGTCCTCACAACCCAAGCGCATACAGGCCAATACCAAACAATTCCCACAGGGCTTATATATAACCATTAGAATTCAATTTGTATACAAGATTTCATTGAGTGGCCAAAAAAGGGTGTCGTATACCTTGAATCGCCAGCCCAAACCTAGCTATAGCCCTGGATTGTTCTACGTCATTAGGACTAAGTAAACTTTGTATATCTGATATTACGGGGCCATATCGTGGGAGAAACTTCCATAGATATTTGAGTCTGGGGCCGATCAGAGCGGGGCACTGAAAAACCATATGATCTAAGGTGTCTACCGCCAGACTACACAGGGGGCACAGCCGTAGTGCCCATGGAATCTTCCTATAAAGGCCTTCCAGCACCTTCGAGGGGAGCATATTAATTCTCATTTGGAGAAAAGCTATGTGCTTTCTAGCATCCTCCCACACAAAAAGATGGTTTATATATTGGGGTCACTTTCTGTACAGCCATAAGGTCCCCCTCCAACAGGAGAATCTGATCACACATACGCCTTTTAATTAGACTCCTTACTGCCACTGGGCCTAAATTGATAAGGCTCTCTGGTGAAAACCCCAAGTGACGAACTTCCCGGAAGCCAGTGTTGGTAACCGCACACAGCGGAGGCATAATTAGAAGCCTTGAGGGATAGTGTTTTTGAAGCAAAGATCTTTCTCCCCAGGACATCCAAACGTCTCCCCTCTATGTCGTATGGGACTGTTTGGAGGCCTCCTGCTCTAGTCTTGTGTGAGGCTGCTGCAATGACCAATGAATTAGGAGGAGGGTGCTTGTAAAAGATATTTGCCCCTTCTTTGGGGATGGCATAAAGGGAGTCGACTAGCCTATTAGTGGGAACAGCAGATGAGGGTCTGGCCCATACAGAGGTGGATGGTTCCATGAGCTGTTCGAACATGGGAAACATGATGTGCCCTGACTCCCCACTGTCTAAGATGCCAAAAACTGGTCCCAAATGGGTCTTCCTAACCAGTTTAGTGGGGAGTTTAGGTAATGCTGAGACCAGTCTTTTTAGCATGGCCTGAAAGGCTTTCATGTCCTCTGTAGCTAGAACAAAATTAGGTTCCGACACGGTATCTGTCGGGGAAGGGGAAATGGTCTCGTCCTCCTTTTGTATTGATGAGGAGGATGAAGGGGATGCAGACCTTCCCATTGAAGCCTCTAGAGTGGGTGGAGGCTGAATCAAAGCTGGTTAATCAGAGAGAGGGTGCCCTATAAGGGAGTTCAGGAAGGTGGTCCCTAAGGGCTGTGCTGAACTGGTATCAGTGAGGGAAGGAGGTGGAATCACTGCTCATTGCATGGAGAAGGTGGGCACCCTAGTCTTCTGTCCTACAGGAGCGGAAGGTGGAGCCACCGGAGGTGGGCCAGGAATGGATGGAGCTGCTGAACAGGACCTCGGAGGGGGCGGAACCCCAATGTCCTGCACCAACAGTGGGTCTGGTATTGACAGAGGGCCTGGTACTGATGCAATAGTTGTAGGAGGAAGAGGAAGTCTTGAAACTGTAGCAGTTGGAGGTGTACGAGGAGGGGCAGGAGGGATATAGCAGCTTACATGTGGTGGAGCAGTAGTGCCCGTATTAGCAGGGTGATTCAAAAGTTCCATGGTGTCAAAGTCAGTCCTGGATGGGTATGGTAGAGACCTGCTCCAAGAGTGGGAATGGTACCGGTGACTCCTGAGATAGTCGTGGTATCAGCGGTACCGTGAATCCTCATAGTGTGAACATGAACAGCAAGAGCAGGGAGAGTGCGTCCTCTGGTCCCTGTGGCACCAGAGGGTTTTGTCCAGTAGGCTGGATGGAGATCTGTCTCTATACCTGCTAGGTCTGTCCAGCTCCAGGGGCCTGTACATGGCAGGAGACTTAGATCGTGATTGTCTGTACCAGCGGTACTCACTGTGGTGAGAGAGCAAGCGTGAGTCCCAGTGTCCGTCCCGATTGGGGGGGGGGGGTGCGATCCGTCCTGTGGCAGAGAAGTAGGGATGGCCTGTGCAATATCTGCCATTTGGACCGTTGGAATCGGTAAAGGTACGGATGGTGCCGGAGGCAGTGGGTTCCGTTCAGTGTCAGAGAGAATAGTCTCTACTTCCAAACTGCAGAGAGGGCCGCCTGCATTGGTCCTCTTCCCCTTCTGCTTTTTCTTTCTCTCCTCCCCAGGGCGCTTGGAGGTACGGTCCCTGGTACGAGTGTCACTCTTAGAGCGGGAGGTGCTCCTGGCTGTCAACAATACCACATCTGGAACCTCGGTCGTATCGGCACCAGCGGTACCGGTAGTGATCGGTAGTTCCGCTGGAGCTCCCGGCACCATGGGCTCTGGATCCATTGTTGCTGAGTGCCTGGTGGGGAGCCTGAGAGGCCCCTCTTCATCACCCTGTAGTGTCTTTCTTGTGAGAATGTCCTGAATCCGGAGAGCTCTAGCCCTTCTCGTTCTAGTAGAAAAGGCAGCACAGGCCTTACAAATATGTGATATGGGTCTCTCCTAGGCAGGCTAGGCATTCAGAGTGCTGATCACTCACCGAAAGTGTTGCCGGACAAGAGCAGCAACATTTGAACCCCGCCTGTTTGGGCATAGTCTAGCACATCTGGGGTAGAATCAGGCGGAGTCCGGGGGACGAACCCCACGGACTAAGACGCAGGCACTCAGATGTTATATAGAGAGGTTGTTCTAGATGGATTCTTCTAACTTTTTCTCTTTTTTAACTGACAAATAGCACTGAGAAGCTGCTGAAGATCTTCCCAACGCGACGCGGTTGGAAGGAACTGAAGCAGTGAGGGCTCCTCCCCGTTTATCGAGTCCCGTTCTCGTGCGATCTTGGGCCCGTGCTTTTGACAGAACGAGAGGGGGGATGGAGGGTTGGAGCCCTCATCATGTTCTAGATCTTTCAAGGTATTCTGCCTGGAAACTGCTGACATCAAGGTCTCCTGATGCCCCTGCAGAGCAGGAAGCGATTCCAAGAGTGAGAATTGCGGAGATCCTCGAAAAAGAACAGAGGGAAACGTGGAAGATGCATGGCTAGGTGCACACTGACTTCGATCCCTGCTCCTCCCCATTCCCACCAGGAAAGAAGAGCAGCGAGAATGGAAAGGGTTGTCATGGCTAGGGAAGACTTCTTCCCTGACCATGGCCTTCCAGTTAGGTGGCAGGAATATGTGTAGGTCCAGGGACCAATACATGTTTCTGCCTTAGTCCACACAGCGACCAGCTTGATCTTGAGGAGGATGCCATGTGGGGAACACAAACCTCTGTGAGATGCGCACCTGGGAACAAG
The DNA here is from genome assembly GCA_003113815.1 of Sphenodon punctatus. Taxonomy (NCBI): domain Eukaryota; kingdom Metazoa; phylum Chordata; class Lepidosauria; order Sphenodontia; family Sphenodontidae; genus Sphenodon; species Sphenodon punctatus. Next base: position 1,286,291 of record QEPC01007352.1, read on the forward strand.
AGTTCCTGGTTAGTGTCCACCTCTTAAATGAACAAATAGCCACCCACTTGTGGGTTTTGTTAGTTATCACCCTATCTTACGTCTTCTTTTTTTTTTTTTAGAACTCACTGATCCTGTTTTCATTTTGGTGTGAAAAAAGAGAGCTGTCCACTACTTCAATATGTGAGAACTAACTATGAAGGGCTATGTGGAAAGATTCCTAGAAGGTCATCAGTGACATCATCAACAAAGGCAGATGCCCAACTATGAGCTGTAATGAGTTCTGCTTGGGGTGCCATGTTGCATTAAGTCTATGGATGAGTGCTTGTCTCCCAGTCAGATGTAGAAGGTGGCAGGCCCCACAGGAGGCACTGGGGAACAGCTACCCAATTGTGTTTTAGAAAAATATGCATAGAGGGAAAACAATGGTAGCAGCTTCTGCCTGTTGTTGGAAAGCAGCAGCCCAACATAGCAAACAAACATGGCAACTACAATGTCTGTCACACTATGCAGTGCTACTGTCTTCCGCCAGTGGTGGCAGCACCTGCTATAGGGTTGCCAACTCTTGTGAAAATGACCCTGAAACTCCCATTCTGGCCTATGAAAGTGTCAGGGTCATTTCTGTGAGAGGTGGCAACCCTAGACTAAACCACTCAGAATACGATATGCCCAAGATCTTGGAAAATATATTTTGAGTAATATATGAAAATGAAAATGTAGTAGTGGCTACTGGAATAGCTGGTCCAACATACAATAACCACATAAACAGGCACACAGGTCAAACCAAGGCTATGCAAATGATGGTGACACATCATGTGTGTGCCACTTGATGCTTTAGGAAACATAACAACTGAAAGCACCCTTAGCTACTGAATGCTTATTATTCCTACTCATCATCATTGTGCGTATTTTAGAGTATGAAATAATGACTGCAACCAGATTTGGTTACTGGTGGAACACTCTAACCTGTCTCTCCCAATCCTGGCATGCCCCTTCCCTGCCTCTGACACACCCTCCACGTGGAGGGCCGGAATGGGTGGCCTACAGCCAATGATGCCTTTTACCAGCGGACTCTTTGGCCGCTTCTCTAGGGCCAACAGAGCTGAAGCCAAAAATCTGCTCCCTCCCAGTTTATTACAATGTCTGGGTAATATTATTATTATTATAAACATTTATGTAGCGCCAGCCACGTGCCTGGCGCTGTACAGAACATAAAAATAGAAGCGGTCCCTGCGTCTATTATTATTATTATTAGCATTTATATAGTGCCAGCGATGTACCTGGAGCTTTACAGAGAATAAGATAGACACGGTTCCTGCCCAAGAGCTTACAATCTGATAAAAGGGGCTAAGCTTCAGTTATACATGGTGGTTTGACAGTAAAATGATGGCACATGTTGCTGTTGTTGATTTCCAGAAAACACAGGAAAAGAATGCAAGATTTGTTTGGCACTGGAATTGGTAGGCTTGACGCAGAGCCCATTGAGGTCAAAAGAGGTATTTGAATCAGGCTCCATGAGCATAGTTTTTGGATATAATACAAAGAACTAGCCACCAAACTATACAAAAACCCCATTGGAAATATCATCCTGTCATTCGTAAAAGTAGTTAATAATTAAAACAAAACGAAAAATGGAAAATTTTGAATTTATCCAATATTTTACCACAGCAAGACATTATTTGTTTAAGGCATAGTTTATTGGGCTATGAACACTATATTATATAAACATTTCTTATTTAACAAGTCCAGCC
>QEPC01007352.1:1288120-1303998 GCA_003113815.1 Sphenodon punctatus
GCCGCATCCAATCCGCCACGGCCTCCAAACATTGGGATAGCAACGAGACGGCAGGGTCTGGGTCAGTAGAAAAAGAGAGGTACAGCTGAGTATCATCAGCATACTGGTGACAACGCACCCTGAACCCTCTCACGACTTCCCCCAAGGGCTGCATATAGATATTAAACAACAGCGGAGACAGGATCGATCCCTGCGGAATGCCACACGGTAAAGTGCGGGGGCTCGATGTTTCCTCCCCCAGCACCACCCGTTGGTTATAGGTAAGTAACCTTAATTTCTTCCTGGAGTGGATCCTCTGCAGCCACACTTATGGGTAATTATAAGCAGTACCACGGATAAGTACGGTGGCAGGTACTGCAGCATCACACCCTTTAAGTGAACTCTCATTAACCTTAAATTTGCATCACCACATGTCAAATGTGTAGCCAGTATATGGTAGGCCAGTACTTTGAAGGTGCTAAAATCCTGCAGTGCAGGGTTTTCTTTAGGGAAGGAAGCTATAGTAGATATGCCAAGAATGGGAGAGTAACGTGGAACTGGGTAGAACTCTAAGATATGAGTGGTGAAAGATATAAATTAAGTTATGAGTGGCAAGCTAACCTTACTTTGCTGATAAAGCAACATGTGTCAGTCATTCCTTTTTTGGGGGTGGGGTGTACAACCTCACTGTTGTCATTTACACCTAGAACAATATGGACAGTTGTGGGTCTTAAGGTGCTCAAACACAGATCTTGAGGGAAAGTCTGATAGGGCAGTGGGCCCTGTGATAGAATGAAACAATGTAAAGATATAATGGTGTTATGCACTGGCATCCCCAAAACAGGAAAAAACCTTGTGGGATAAAACAGCCTAGCATAAGGAGATATCCGGTATACGAATGGAAACAAAGGGTCTGAGAGCTCACCACTGGGGGAAAAGCTGCAAAGGTGTGGGCAAGCACTTACTTTCCACATGAGTTGCCCTTGATAATGAACGTGGAACTACAAACCAATACCACAACCACTGACACACAGAAGATGGTGAGAAAGGAGTCCAAAAGCAATGAACTTTATTTTGCCCTCAAACAGGAAAGATGTGAAGTTCCACAGCAACAAGTCATGACACCAGACTGGAAATATATGCAGTTCTACATCCACAAATCATGACTCTGAACAGGCACTTAGCCAAGATCATGGAGTCACACCAAGTATGCATAGTAGAGCTTTGCAAAATTTGTGTGAACTGCTGTTTACTGAACCGCAGTAACTGCATAAATGCTATGAGGCATATGAGTAATCAGAAACAGTTATCACCAACATAGTCATACAGAAATGAAGGAGGGATGTGGTGTCTTCTGTTTCAGATAGAATTAAACACGTGAGGTGGCATGCAGTACAACTGACTTGCATTCCTGTAGGCAAAACCAGTGCTTTTTTTTTAACCTGACATTTCTAGTCATTTAAAGACCCCTGTATCCCAAAAAAGTACTAATCGATGCAGTGCTGTTCCCCATAGGGGATTCAGTGAAGCTGTCAAAGTGTCTGGAGTGGTTGAGAAAACATATGTAACTGGGAAAATATATGTAAGCACAATGCTCCTGAGCTGTGAAACAGCATTCATACAAGATGAAACACAACATGAGAAACATACAGTCTGTAGAGAACTGACAGTGTTTGTCTCCACGGCGGCACCAATAAAGGAAATTCTAAACCAACAAAACTCTCTACCCTGGGTTTTTTAAAAAAACAACTTATCGATTGGAGGATTTGGTTGCCTCTTCATCATTTCTGGGTCACCTAGCTGAGTGGTTAGATGTAGGATATCAGGTGAACATATGTAATCACCCTGGAAGGGGGTATCAATTAAGGCCATAACTCTGGGAGCAGGAAGGAATGTTAAATTTAATGCAGCCAGCCTTTTTATGGTTACTACCAAGACTTCTGTTCTTCCCACCGCATTCACTGCATTATCGTTTGTCTGGATAAGGAGCTCAGCCAGGACACTGCCTTCTCTGACTGATGAGGATGAGGGTGAGCCGAATGAAGATGAATCCTGACAAGACTGAAGCGATAATGGTTGGTCAGCCTTGTGATTTGGAGGGGATTGGGACTCCTGTTATTGTTGGAGTCTGGCCCTAGTGTCTGGTCAGTCCGGTTCTCAGTCTTGGAGTGCTTTTGAATCCCTTGCTGTTACTGGGTATATCAGGTTGCGGCAGTGGCCAGGAGCACTTTTCACCAACTCCATCTTGTGAGGAGGCTGCGGCCTTTTCTTTCTGACTTGGATCTGGTTACTGTCATCCATGCTTTCATCACTTCGAGGCTAGATTACTGCAATGTGCTCTATGTGGGGCTGCCCTTGATGATTGTTTGGAAGCTGCAGCTGGTGCTGAATGTGGCAGCTCAGCTCCTTTTGGGGATGAGTTTCTGGGAGCACATTACACTGGTGCTCCAAAGTCTGCAATGGCTATCTATAGCTTTCTGGGCACAATTCAAAGTGCTGGTTTGGATCTTTAAAAACATAAAAGGTCTGGGCCCTATATATCTGAAAATTGTGGCCCCTAGAGCTGGCCAGAACTGTCCTTTTGTGGGTTCTATCTGTCACCCTTGTCTGTAAGATGGGGTGGGGGTGCATGAGGATGTTCTTAGTTGCTGCCCCAGTTTTGTGGAACTCCCTTCCCCAGGAGGTTCACTTGAACCTGGGTCTAAGCATCTTCTGGAGGCGGTGCAAAACTTTTTTATTTGAAAAAGCATTTTGTGGGTGGGGATAGGGGTTGGTTGGAGGTTTTGGATGGGGTTGAGGGCCGGGGGGAGGAGTTTTTTGGAGTGAGGAAGGGAGTTGTTATTGTATGAATTTATTATTGTTTTACTGTATTTTTTTTTTTAATGGATTGTAAGCTGCCTGGAACCATTGTGGGAAGGGCGACATATAAATTCAAATAAATAAATAAATTAAAGGAGGGAAACATTTTCCTGTAAAGGTGTATCAGAGGCACCCGAGACTAGCTGCTGCAGTAAACGCAGCAAATAGCAGTTCAACATGAGCTGAGTTGTTAAGACTCTCAGGCTGTTTTTAAATCACACTATACCGTTCTGAAATCGTTCTTACCTGACTTGTCAGAATGATGTCATCATCATAATCATTCCAGTTTCTGTAGCTAGACTACCACTGCTGTGACATTATATTATGGTATTCCGTTCATAGTTGACTAAACTGCTCCGTCAAGCTATTCCGGAGTTTAAAGTGAGCAGTCAACCCGCTCTGTCAAGCCGGTCCAGAGTTTAAAGAGAGCAGAGTTTAAAGTAAGCTCTGTCAAACTGCTCTGGAGTTTAAAGTGAGCAAGATCATTCTACCTGCAGAGCATTCTACCTGTACAGATGGGAAAAATGACTGTTGTAGAATGTTCTTTATTTATAATCTTTTTATAAAACCTTGAAAAAGGCGTTTTATAAAAACGTTTTAAAACCCAGAAGCAAATCAGAAGTGTCAAAAATGTTAACTTTCCAGCTGAGTAGACAATCACCTTTATAAAAACATAAAAACCAGTAGAATGTTACAATGTATCATCTAAAAAAAGCCTCCGTGTGACTACTGCTGAAGCATCTACCTTTTGACCGAACAGGTCTTGTTGCTCCAGCAGAGTACACCAATGCTTGGAATAACAGGAAATAATTTTAGAAAAAGATGGATCCAGATGTCCCACACCCATGTTGCAGGAGAAGGCAAAAAAACCTCAGAGTCAACTGCCGAGAGGGGAAATTCCTGCCCAACCCCGAATATGGTGATCCGTTAGACCCTGAGCATGCGTGCAGGTCCCACCAGCAAGGCACCTGATATACAGTATAGTACCCAGGCTACAGAATGCCCCAACAGTCTCACTTCCAGCTCCAGACAGCTTTGATGTTACAGAAAGAAAGGGGGAAGAAAAACCCAACATGTATTTCGGGGGGGAGGAGGAATCCACTTTGTCCTGGAGCATCAAACAACAAAAACTTCTCACAAGATATATACTGGTGATCTTGCTGAATGTTATTTCTGCCGGTGTTTATGGCAGGAAGCACAGTCCGCTTGGCCAGCATTCTACCCTGTGTTATCATGGGTAGAGGGGAGAGAGCTTTTTTGAACAAAAAGGCTATCAGTCTGTCTGCTCAGATTTTATGGGTATGAGAAGTGAACGCCTGGCAAATTAGGCAGATGGATGCATAGTTCTGCTCTCCCAGGCAGAGAATGCATTTCATTTTACAGCAGTCTTATTTCTGTCAAAAGTCAGTGAAAAAATAAATATAGGAATTAAGAAAATTAAATAATAGAACAGTTTGTGAGGGAAGGATACTTTCAAGAACTCTGTGTCCACTTTTCAACATAGTAAAGAAAAAACTGAAGGGGGAGGGCAAAGCATTGTGCTTTATGCTCAACAGCTGGTGTACGCTAAATTAACTGTGCATGTTTCGCTCCACAAGATACTGCTGAGGAACGTCCGTGCAGCTCCGCAAGCAGAGGAATACCCATAAGTGTGACTCCATGGGATCCACTTGAAGAACTAAAAATTCTTGCCCAGTTGGGTTGTTTTTATACATCAAAATTTTCTAAAATTATCAAATTTATAAATAGTTTGCATTAAATTACGATTTCTGTCGTATAGGCAGAACTAGGTTACCATTTACCCTCAGAAGAACTGTTTCTGCACCAGCCTAAGTAGACAAAATGATAAATGTAATACGTCTGATACATTGGGGGTGGGGGGGTACATACCTAGAATGTTACTATTTTCCTTGACAGCCAGCATATATTCCTCAGCAATACTGAAAACGGTAAAACATAAAACCTTTTTCCTGGAATCTCTTTGTATATGAGATTTATTTCTTCAATAAATATAAGTGACAGTGCATCTGGATTGGTATGAGTTGACATAATTATTGATATAAATCAAAATTTTATTTTCATAGGCAAATCCTATATTTCTTTTTGAATTGTGCGTATTGCTGTTAGCAGGGCAGTGCCTATTCCCCAAGGAAAACATACTTTTATTTATCAGTCAGAATATCATAGCATCCTACTCTTCCATGTCATTCTTGTTGGACATGTCATCACTGTAAATTACAGGTTCAGCAAATTAGGCCACTTTTACACGGACGGCACCCACCCAGGAACACCCACATACACCCATTGGATGGGTGTGAGAGTGTCCGTGTAAATGTCTACGAGTGGGTGGGTGCACGTTCACGACCCACCCACCAACACCCACCTGTCCATGTAAAAACACAAACACCCACACCCATGGGAATGGGTCCACCGAGACCACAGAGAGATGGCTAGAGAGGCCACGCAGGGGCCCCCCACACAGACACGCCCACCCGGGGAGACGCTGGGTGCCCACTCTTAAAAGGGATCCAAAACAGGACATGGGTGCGCCGGCTCCCAGAATGTCAGGATGGAAAGCCGCTGATAAGACGAAGGGAGCCAGTGCCGCTACACACGTGGGATGGGTCAGCGTAAGCAGAGGGATGCCGAGGGGGGGGCGTGGACCAACGGTCCGGGGGGGAGGTGGGAAGGACGGCTAAACAGAACACACCTGTCCCACCGTTGTGACTGTGTTGCCCACCACAGCCACGAGGCAGGGAGTGCCAGCGACAGCAGGGTAAGAGCGAGGGCACCCCAGGAACCTGGGGAGGGGGGTCCCGCACGGCAGGAGCGGACACCAACCCGAGGGAGCCCAGGGCCGGCAGCGGACAGCTAACGGTTTGCACCCCCAGGAGAGCTCACAGACTGAGGAGCAACACACCACTAGGGAGACGGCCGAGGAGGGCCCCTGTGACAGTCAGGTAAACCGCCCAGGGTCACCAGGAGGTGGGGGGAGGGAACCCCCCACAAGGGTGCACAGGTGGGCAGTGGGGCAGATGCTAACCCCTCTGCAATACCCCCCCCCACAGGAGACAACCATCTCCGCTGTCACCACAGATACCGGGAGAGCCCCAAGCCGTGAAGCTGGTAGGCCCCCCCACACGTGGGACCCAAAAAGGGGAGCCCTGGTCGAGACAGGAGACCAGGGACTTCATTTGCATGTGGGGGGCTGAAAAGGTTCAGCACGACCTGGTGCGAAGCTACAAGACCAGACAGGTCTATGAAGCCATCACCTAGGAAATGCAGTGGCAGGGGTACAATAGGCACGGCACCCAGTACAAGCAGCAGGCAAAAGACTTGAGGTCCGGATACAAACTTATCAAGGACAGCAATCTCAAGTCCGACTGTACCATCCGCACAATGGAGTTCCAGGACAAGCTGGACCGGTTCCTCTGCGTGGACAGGGACATAGTTGCCTCCCGCATACATGGCACTGCCTTCACCAGGGGCCGATGGAGGACACTCACAACCCCCCCCTGCCCGACCCCCCGGAGCAGGGGGAGCCCACTGCCCCAGGCGAGGCCAGCCGGGATGAGGGCGGGGACAGCCCCGTCAACCAGGGGGAGGAGGCGCCCCGGGAAACCGCTCACGCACACAGCACCCACCACATACGCCCACAAACCCACAGGGCGACAGGCCACAGGGACAGGGGGGCACACATGGAACGGATGGAGACCTGGGATGCCTTCCAGGAAGCAGAGGACGACGATCCAGGTAGGAACACAACCTGGGGCTGGGGGAGGGATGGGGCCGGGGGGGGGGGAATGGGCCCCGGCCACAGTGACCAGAGCCACAGCCAAACAGCAGGGACCAACTGATGGGTCCACATTCCCATTACAGCTGAAGGCACCCTGGAGGTACACGAGGAGGAGGTAGTGGAGAAGGAGGTGGTAGCGGAGGAACTGGTGGCACCCCCGGGAGCCGGGCGCCAGGACCAGAATGGTAGGCTACATTGCACAAGGAACGGGCTCCAGCAGGCGCCGGGGAGGTGGGTTATCAGGCCTGCCACAGGGGCAGCCTCTGCAGGTAACAGCCCCCCATGCATGACAGGGAAGGGCTGTTGCCCCTTGCAGCCGGAAACCGAGCCACATGGGTTACCGGCCCCGAGGGGACAGCAGAGGGGGTGCCCATGGGGGTAGGGACCATGGGACATGCCAACAAGGGAGTGCAGTGACAGCATGGGCGCGGGTGGCAGCGCTGGCAGAGGGGCCCAGCAAAGAGGTCCAACAGAGGGGACAGGGATCATGGGACCCCGCCCAACCGGTAGGGAGCACTATAGGGAGCAGCGCACAGTGGAATCGGGAAATGCTGGCCCAGAACCAGTGGCGGAGAGAGGACCTCAAGAGGGACCTGCTGGAGGAAACCAGCAGGTTAGTCGAGGTGCATGCACACGAGCTCTCCCTCACGAGAGCGGTGCAAAGAGGGGAAGGGGAGAGGGACCGAGACATATTGGTAGCCATGCTAACCCGGTCCCACACTGAGCACCTGTCGGACAGGTGCCAGACTGCCACCCTCCACCATGAGATGCGGCTCGACAGAGCTGATAGGGCGAGGGGACTTTTGCGCTGGAGGGGACCTCTGCACAGGCCCTCGACCTCACTGGGAGGCGGTGGGGCTCCTGTGGAGGGAACCCCAGTGGGATGCGCCCCCTTCAGGCCCGGGTGGTGGGATGGCAGCCAAGTACGACCGGGGCGCCTCCCCCCCAAAGGTGCTGGTGCCCCCCCTGCACGTTGGCCAACCCTGTTTTCCCCAGTAGCACCCCTTCCCTGGCTTGGTGGATGGGGTCCCTCTCCCCCACATAGCCCCTCAACAACAGCACATGGGGCTGCCATTCCGGCCCGCACCCCTCCTGGTTCCTCCACAGCTGCCTCTGAGACCCTCCCCCTCCGGGAACCGCTGCCTCCCCCCATCAACCTGGAACCTCCAGGTGACCAACCGCCCAGGCCGGCCGCCCCACCAGCCGCACCGCTAGCCGCAAAGGGCGGGGAGGAGGGGATGCAGCGGGGGAAGCGATGGGAATACCAGAGTCCCGGTATAAGGCCTGCGGTGCCAGGGTACCTCCCACCGATAGGGTGTAACACAGACCTTATCTTCCATCATCGCAGGGCCCAGCACCAGAGCCTGGAGTGGAGTGGCCTGTGGACGCAGGAGAGCCTGGACTATCCGGCCGACGGTGCCAGAGGGCAGCAGCTGCAAGGGGCCTCAGGAGAGCGAGCCCTGGTGGTGCACTGAAGCGGGCATGGGGACGGCTCCGCAAAACGTAACACCCCCCCTCCCTTGTACATAACCCCAAATAAACTATGTGATACTGTACCACTCCATTGTTCCGTGTATCAATGGGGGCACCATGGGTGGTAGGGGTCGCTCCACATGCAGAAGGGGGCAGGACATGCACACAACAGGTGGCATCACTAAACGCCTCCGGTCAGTAAGGAGCCAGCTGGGCAAGAGCAGAGCACCCATGGCTGGGGACATGTTAGCACAGTCACAGCAGTGGAGCACCGGTCATGCCAACAGACAGTTGGTGCGGGCCCAAGGCCTGCAGCTGCTCGCTTGCCAGGGCAACACAGCAGTGGAGGACTCAGTGGCGTGGGACACGACCAACATAGGCCTGTGGAACCCCTACAACCTAAACAACAAACCAGATGCAGATTTCCAAACATACATATCTGTATTTATTTGTACAGAGTACACGGTTCCTGGAATGGTGGGGAGCTATCAACATGGGTAGTCAGTTGCCTGCCATCTGTGCAACAATGCACGTACACAGAGTGTCCCGGTTCTCCTCGGAGATGCGCCAGAACGCCACGACCTGGACGTGTTGGTAGAGGGGTACGGGTCCCTCTCTTGGCACTGGTGGGGGGTACTCCAAGGCGGCTCCCCCGGTTTCGCAGAGGTTGTGGAGGATGCAGGCCACCAGTACAAGGATGGGGGTGTGCTGCAGATCGAACTGGCTCCTGTTCATAAGCAGGTGCCAGCGCCCCTTGAGCAGCCCAAATGCCCGCTCCACCATGCTCTGAGTCAACAAGAAGCGTTCATTGAAGAACCGGCAATCCAGTGTGCGGGTCATGGGATACGCCCTCATGAGCCATTGGCTGAGCAGGTAGGTGGGGTCCCCCATCACCATGGGAGACATGGAGACCCGCTCAATGACCCATTACAGCTTGGAGGCTATCTCCCTATCAAACATGCATGCATAGAAGGGGGACGCTCACAGTATGCGCGCATCATAGCTCCTCCCTAACTGGCCGGTGTACACGCCTGTAAACAAGGCCCTGTGATCCACTACGGCCTGGAGAGTGATGGAGACAGTCTGCATCCTGTTCAGGTAGTCCATCATGGCGTGTGGGGGGCAGATAATGGGGATGTGGGTGCTATCACCCCTATGCAATGGGGAAAGCCCAGGTCTTCAAAGTCGCGGATCAGGCACATGTCCTGGGACACTGCTGTCCCAAAAATGGAATGTCGCCTGGCAGCTACCCTCCATGCCCAACGCAGCGATGCAGCTTGCCACAGGTTGGCAGCCCTCCTGCGCCATTCACCATGGTCGTAGAAGTGGTGACCCAGCAGCAGTAGCTCGGCCCATTGCTGCAACACCAGCCCCAGAATCATGAAGCAGGTGGACAGGACCATTAACAAGATGGCCCTCGCCTGCGGGGACTCACCCACAGGCAGCATGGTACCAACAACCACATGCACGCCCAGGGGGAACCCACCTCTGGTACCCATGGGGGATCACCAAGCTGCTACCTGCCTCGGCAGTATGGGGGAGGGGGCGTGACCAAGGGCTGCTTGGCTGTGCCAGTGCCCCCCATACCCACCCGGCCTGTTAACGGCCTGTGCACCTACTTACCACCATCGTGCGATCTGTGCCCTCAACCCCCAAGGCCCGTGCACCCTGCACACCCACACCATGACTCCCACGTCCCCTGCAACCCCCCAGCTGGCCAGGGGTTCCGGGTACAGCTATGATGGGGGAGCCGCTGACCACACCCGCCTCCGCCTCCCCCTGCCTCCTGTACAGGCCAGCACCACCACCGTTCTATTGATGCTCCCTGCCACTATCACCTCCCACACGACACGCCCGGTCTACCTCTCACTCTACCCCCACACCCAGCCACAGCAACCTGCACCCAGATATGCTCTGCCAGGCCATGCTGTGTGGTCAGCGATTGGTGCTGGACCGTGGGTGTGTTCAGCGCACCTGATAGGGATCCCCCCTTGCCGGGCCGCCAGCACAACCCCCCCCCAGACCACCTGACTGTCATGGGGGCAGGGGCGGCCCGAGGTCCCTCAGTGGGTCAGGGGCTGGTCCGATCCCTGTGCCAGTGCCAGTGCCGGGACCCCTCGTGCTCCCTGGCCAGGGCGCATCCACACTGGCCGTGCTACTGTCACAGAGCTCGAAGGCCACAGCACTGTGCAGCTGGGTTCCATCATGATAAGCTGGTTGGAGTGTGTGATAAGCTCCCTGGTGGAGGCAGCCATGGCCTTGCTGATCTGTTGTTGCTACTGTTGGTATGCACCCACCCCGTGCGTGGGGCAGGGGTTCACAGGGCTGAGCAGCTGTTCCACTATCAGCTGTGTACGACCTCAACCCAGCTAGCGGTGTATAGCCTCTCACACCGCGCTCATTCACTGCCGCTCTCCATAGGACCCTGGTGCAGGCCGCTGAGCTGCCCTCGGACCAGTCATGGCAGGGTGCGGAATTGGCTCCGAGGTCGGCGGTGTTGCAGGGGCGGTGTGGTCACCCTGTACCAACATGCTGTTGGGAATGCTGTGGCAGAGCCACAACGTCCAGCTGATGCTGAGCGACCCCATCGGTGGGGGATGGCTTCAATCTCCTGGCACGGTACATGAGGATGATGGGCCATCCAGTCCGGGGTCTGGCTTGCTGCCAGCGTGCTGGGGAGCTCGGCTTTGGCCTCCTTCAGCAACCTCAGTGGGGGCACCCAGCCGCTGTTGTTGTGCCATGTACAGCACTGGAGATCATGGCCAGGTGGCTGCACGTCTGGAGTATGGACTGGCACTCCAGGACGGGGGTCCCCTTGTGGCTACCAAACTACACCGGCATCCTACTGCGTGCCCATGGCTTCTACCGTCCGTGATCGGAATGCCAGCCCATTCTTGGGGAGCTGGGCCTGCTACCCGCTTATGTTGGGGGACCACTGCTGACCGGGACCCCTACCATGCATGAACTTGGTGCCCTGCGATCGGTGATGAACCTACCAGATGTCATGGCTGCTAGTGCCACAGGGAACCCACTCCTGCCCCGTTTCATGGTGGATGCGCATATGTGGTCCCGGGGATTCTGCAGGGGCCTCTTTGCCTGGGAGGGTCTTGTCCCGGGACAGCTGTTCCTGGGGGCACCCTCCAGCCTCTCCCTGGCTGGGCGACCTGACCGGCCCCTCAGTTGCGCTGTTGTTGCCGTGCCTGTGCTGTGACCTTGCTCCTCCTGGGCCCCGGTGCTCTGGTCCCAAGGACTGTGCGACCCTGTGGTGGGCTGTCCCGTATGCCGGACCCCCTTGCTGCCTTGGTACCTCCATCCCCTATCCCTGTTGCATTCCCTGCCACCTCCATCCCTCCTGGAGTGGCTGCACTGGTGCCCGTGTGCTGGTTGTGTGGAACAGGCAGGAGCCCGTGTTAACCCATTCACCGGCTTCTGTTTACCCATACCCTCCCTGTCCCCACCCCCAATAAAGACCTTGCCTGTCACGGTGCCCCCGTGTGTGCTTTACTGTATGTGTGTCACCCTGATCACCACTCCCACGGCTGCGGCTTTATCTGTGTGAGTTGGTTACTGTGATTGGGGTCCTGGGGGATTGTGCTGTGGATCATTGGGGCTGTCTGGTGGTGTACTGTGCAGTGTGCTGCGGTCTCCTGTTACCCATTGGTTGTGCCCACCCCTGGACTGCCCCGCATGCTACCGTCCCTGTCAGTTCCCATCATCGGCACCACTGGTGATGGATGGATGGCAGGGGAGACAGAGCGCTGACCGTGAGTGGGGCCTGTTCCTGGCCCATCGGTTGGCTGCCTGTGGACCCCCTTGCTGTGTGCGGGTGGGGTGCTACCTTGGGTGTCCCGGGGTCATGGTGTTGGTTGCGCGTGGTGTGTGCTTCCAGACCCCTGCTGACCCTTGTCTTGCACCCCATTCCCTTGACCCTCTCCCTCCTCCCTTCTAGTTACCCTGGTTGTGTTCCTGGCCATTCTCCGCCTGGCACATATGGCCGGCCAGCTCCAGCATGCCGCCTCGGACCTCCATGCAGGGGCACGGTTCTATGGGGAGATCGGTGAGTGTGCTGTGTGTGTGTGTGCGGGGACCTCTCCCTGGTTGTGTGTTCGGGGGTGCACGTTGTAGGGGCCCACAGTCCCATTCTGATGGCACCTTCACTCTCTCCCTTAGTGCAGGCGATGATCGCAGAGCGGACCCAGGAGCAGGGGGACGATTGTGCAGCTGCTGCTGCAATTCCTGGAGCGGGTGCACCGGCTCGACCGCGCAGAGGTGGATCGTTGGGGATGGGCTCAGGGCTGACATTCCTATTGAGGGTGGGGGGTTGCCCCATGTGCCTGATGTCTATGCTGCCTCCCCACCCCCTTGTACCTTGACCCACCATGTTCCCCTTTGCCAATAAAGTTGCTTTGTCCCCTTCTCTGGGTGTGTGTCCTGGCATTCTGTGTGGCCCGGTCACTCATGTGGGCGCCTCTTGGTGGTTGTGGCATGCTTGCCTGGCAGGGGCTGTGTGTCTCATTCGCCCTTCCCCCCCCCCGGTGTTTGTGCTGCAGCTCTGTCGTTCCCTTTGGGGGTGACCCTGGTTTTCCTGGTCTGGGGCTTCGGTCACCTCTTGGCTGCCTCTCTTGGCTTCCTCCGTCCCTGTCTTGTTCCCCCCTTTCCCTCTGGTCCCTTGGGCCATGGGTCCATCCTCTTGCCCGCTGTCCTGGTGCCTTGCCCCCTCCCTGCCTTTGCGATGGTCCCCCCCTTTGCCCACCTGCCTCTGTTGTTGGTGTGTGGAGACCTGCAGTGGGTTTGCTGGCGGTTCGTGTGGTCTGTGGTCCCCCCGCCCCCTGCCATTCCCTGCCAGGCCGCTTGTGCTGTGGGCATCTGTCCCTGCTGCCACGACTGCCTGTGTGCCGTGCCCGGCTCGATTTCTGGGGGCCTTGGGATGGTGTGTGTGAGGCCTCTGCTGGCAGGTTGGGTGTTTGTGTTGGGGTCCCCTGCTGCTTCGGCCCTCTGCCTTCCTCCCCTGTGCCCCTTCCTGGGCCACCCCCCCCGCTGGGGTCCCCCTGCCTCCTTGGCCATGCAGCCCTTCCCTGTGTGGTCAATGTTTGCTGTTGTGTGTGGGCAGGTTCTGGTTTTTGGGGGGTCCATGGTGCCCAGCTGTCTGGCTTCTGTCACGGGGCTGCCCGGGGGCCGCTACTTTGTGTCTCCTGTCATCCCTGCTCCCTCCTGTCCCACCTGCATGGGGTCTGGCGGTTCAAGGGCGGAGTTGCGTGCTGCGGCTTCATTTGCCCTCGGTCCACCATGCTGTCCCGTTGCTGTGCTGGGTGGGGCTTCCCCGCCATTTGGCATCTCGGGTGTCCATGTAACTTTCATGGGTGTTTGCTTGGTGTTTCCCGGGGTGGGTGTTTGGCTGATGGGTGTGTGCCAGACCATCCCCTTTCATCCCACAACCCCCTGCGGCGCTGTCTGTGTACACGTCACCCAGCTCGGTGCCGCTGGGTGTTTGCCGGGTGTGCTTCCCCACCCATCTCCCCCCATTGGGCCGATGGCGCCGTCCATGTGAAAAAAGCCTTACTTGTCAATGTTCTCATGCTTCTGACATTTGCTCAAGCATGTGAAGGATATTCCAGAAGCAAAACACGGTCACCTCTCTGTTTAAAATTTCACATACCCGCAGGCATAAAATGCTGCTTTCATCAGCATACTAACTAGACATGGAATTCTTGTCACCCAGATGATGGCAAGCTCCTTGTTTTCTAAGTGCCATTCATGGCCAAAAAGGGAAGAAGGATTCATCCTGTTAACAAGTGCTTACCGATGCTAGTCACACATTATAACAATCAGAGTTAGGGTGGCATTTCTTTGTTTGTGTATGAAGAAGTACTTTTGGAAAATATGGGTAAAGAATTATGAAGCTGTTTCCATTATCTGAACTATACTAGCAGCTATGTGTGTCATTATAGTGTGATTGAGTGTATATGTGTTCCAAACTCCCAAATCATACCTTAAATGGGACCAGACAATATGACAGTAAAACATCTGGAAAACACTTATAACTACAGATCCTGACAAATAATGGATTACATGGTGAGCTTGCAGTGTAGCCTCAAGCATAAACTTTGTACCCTGAGTCCCTAGAGCAGTCCTGAAGGAAGACTGTAACCAATGACAATTTAAAGTCCCAATCTTTTGTAATCCATCACAGCTAGAAACACCTGCTGTATCCCTTGGGGATATCCATAGATTTCTAACAATACAAGTACTTTGTTTTTGGCTTTGTTAGTTTACAAGATAGCAGATTTTGATTTGCTGACAGTTTGATGTATGAAAAACTATTTTAGATAATTTGAAGATTTTTTTTAAAAAATATACAATTCCTGCCACTCTGAGGCCTATACACGGTATAATAAGTCATAATAAAGTCAAGTTGTTTTTATGGCAAGGGAAATATGAAAAGAATATCAATGCAAAGTTTAAAATTCTATTTATTTTTTAAAAAGTATTTTCTCCAGAAATGCAGTATAAACAAAATTTATGATGATGAGTGGTGGCACAGTCTCATAAGATCATCCCCACTTCATGTGATTTTAAATTTTCTCCCACCACATGCCATTATGTATCCTTTTCTTCTCTGTGTGCATGTATAATTTCTTTGTTTGAAGTGCAGTGAGATGCTGTTAAAACAAAGATGATACAATGCAATTATATTCTACTTATGTAGAAGTTAATTTTAAAATACTCTCTTGTTTGTAACAGCATAAAAACTGCTTTTATTTTCTAGCATGATGACTAGCAGTGAAAGTATTGCCCTGAGCTACGTGCATTATTTAAGAAATATTGTATACATTTATAGGTTCTTCCAGGAGATAATTAGCCACAATGTGAAGTATGCAGTGAGCCAATACTAAGTTGGCTAGTGGCATCGAGGACAATTATCTTTTGATGGTACTACAATGAAAAGTAACGATTATAACAAGTATTATTAGGGCAGTATTATTGGACTGTGGAACTGGCTGTGTGTAAAGCTGAGAGTACCGGTTCCAGGAAAAACCAGAGTATTTCTGGCTCTGTGTTTCACTCGTATTTTCAGTGTAATGTGTGAATGCACTTACTACCCTGTCCTCCCCCTTTGGGTCAAATGAATGATTAGCAAGATGTGGGGAAGCCTAGGGAGATAAGGGCTCCATGAGGGCCTTTTTGGTCTTTGCGGTATGACTAGAAGTCCCTCCCAGATTTAAAAGAGGTGCACCATCCTTCAAATGTATTTTCCTGTTCAGCAGGTTTGCTAGTAATAATAATAATATTTATTTTTACAAAGCGCCCTCTGCTGTGGCACATGGAGCACTTTATATATAACACAACATTTAATCCTCACAACAACCTTGTGAGGTAGGTTAGGCAACTCACAACCAGTAGTTACTAGCCACATTAATAACTATTGGAAAGCCAATAGAACACCTGTACAGAAAAACCTGTGGGAGAACTACAAGAACAGGTTACAAATGGATTTCCTTGGAAATGGAAAAGTGTGGGTTCCATCAGGACATGGACCAGTGCTACCAGGAGCCAAGGATCAGTGCCAAGCGTCAATGAAATTAAGGACAGCAATAACCAGTCTGATGATTTTTGCCAGACTATGGGTGTTAACAAACATGACAGTGGCCCACTTAGGCCTGCTTGAACCCGTTTTGGCCTGCAGGCCACCATCACGTTTGTTGTGGGCAATCCAGATGTTTGCCCCGGAGTTTCCCCAGGCGTGCTGGGGACTAGCCTGGGCTGTGTTCCT
>QEPC01007352.1:1304973-1315581 GCA_003113815.1 Sphenodon punctatus
GTGTGTGTGTGTGTGTGTGTGTGTGTGTGAGTGTGAGTGTGAGTGAAAAAAACAGAAAATGAGGACTAAGCAAGGCAGGAGAATAGAAGTTCCTCCAGATCTGAAGGAGTATGTAGGGAAAAGTAGGGAACAAGGACTAAGGCAAGGCAAGTAGGACTGAGAATAAGTAAGTAAAATAGTTTATTGTCTTAACCATAAGGTCATAACAAAGAACATATATGAAAATACAAAAGGAAGAAACATAAATCCAAGACTTGCAGCAGACCATAAGATTAACTCCAAAAAGGAGTAGACTCAACTGCTGAGACTGAGAATAAGAGAGATGTACTGTTCTGCCCAGCTTCCTGGTGCTACCAGCAAATTTTATACGCTGACTGTCAGAAAACCAGGAAGCTTGGTGGCCGGACAAAGGCTAAGATAAGACAGGAGATGGGGCAGGAACAGAGCAGACTAGAAAGGCATCCTGGGGGGAATGGCTGGGGCTGAAGAAGGCTGAGACAGTGGGTGAAACAAAACAAGAAAAGGGCAAGCTGGATCCCCCGGGCCACCGCAGCTGCAACACACTTTGGTCCAGTGGAGAGGGCAGTCCAAACAAGCAGTCCCTCCCTGTGGGGAAACCAGACAGGGGGATCATCGTCACAAGTCCCTCAACACCATAGGTCAGCTGAGGAGCCATCCACATGGAGCAGGACTCCTGCTGTATAGCAGGATTGGGTCCCCGGGAGAAGTTGCTGCAAAGCAGCTGATCAGGGGGCTTGGATGAACATGTTCAACCTGAATATGAAACAGCTGATGGGGGGGGGCAGGAGGAGCAGAGGAGCCCCCTGATCAGCTGTTTGGTGGCCAGGGTGAGTGTGCTCCTCCAGGCACCCCCCATTCAGCTGTTTGGTGGCCAGGATGAGTATGCTACTCCAGCCCCTCCCGATCAGCTGTTTGATGGCGAGGGTAAATGTGCTCCTCCAGGCTCCCCTGATCAGCTGTTTGGTTGCTGGGTTGAGCACGCTCTTCTGTCCCCTCAATCAATTGTTTGGCGGCTACAGTAAACATGCTCCACTGCCCCCAACCCAACCCCGATCAGCTGTTTGGTAGCTGGGGTGAGTGCGCTCCTCCTGGCCTAATCCTTGGATCTTGCCTCATGGCAGGGCTGTACAAGCCAATCAGACAGGAGGTGGCCCCATCGCCACACATTAGCCTGGGTGAGGCAACAGTAGCCCACTATACATCACTGGCCTTCTCCAGCTGATGCATCACATAGCAGCCAGGCGCCAGCTCTGAGGCAGAAGTGGGTGAACATCTGGCGGCCACTGAACTGACGGACAGGTGGCTTGCGGTCTACTGTAGGCAATTATAGGCTACTGTCTGGTTCGTTTTCACCCAGTATTGCAAGCAAACTAGCCACTGCTCCAGGAATCCTGAGGGCAGGGGTTCGAGGTGACATTCCCCAGATGATATCCCTTGATGCAACGTCTGATTTTTTACAGTTTCTATCATATTCGGTGGTGCTGATCCCATGGTCTGCGGATCTCATGTGGAGCCGCATGAATTCACATTGTCGGCACATTGTGCCACGCGCAAACTGCACGCATATGCAGCTTGTGCATGGGGATCCGCAGGCCATAGGATTGCAGCCACTGAATTTAGTTTACTGTAGTTTGGTAGATCATTGGAAAAAAAATTAAATTCATGTTCTCAAAAAAAAAAAAAAAAAAGTATTATATAAACCAAATCCATAAAAGCATTACTTCATAATTTAACGGATCATTATATATAGAAGAATAATCTGTTTTGAAGTAAAAACTATGGTACTTACTGAGTACACTGCAGTTTAGATTCCAATATAAAATTTTAATTTTAACTGCATTGAAGCACGCATTTTTCATCTGATTTTTATATTTCATACAATAAAAAAACTATAGTGTTTTTCTGTTTCATTTACATAACCTACCCTTCATACATTATGTGTCACTGGTGGTATAGTGTTTTATGAGGAAACATTAAAAAACTAATAAAAGTTCAATTAAACATCATAAATGTAGCCAAATGCATATTTTACTGCTCTTCAGAGATACTGTTACCAAAGCGTTATAAAAAACAAGCTAGTACACAACAGTTGTGTGTCATAAAAGGCGAGATGCCCTCTCTGGGCACAGGGAAGGAGGGAGTAATTTGCAACCCCTGCACTTGTGAGGATAGCTGTGTTGAAGCCAGCAGGGATAGGAACCTGAAGATCAGCAGAGCAAGACTTGTTTGTACTCTGATCAGGGTTAGAGGGAGAAAGTGGCCTTCCCTTGCCCTCTCTTAGCACATCCTTGTCCTTCTATGTCCCACTGTGGCCCCTGTGATCAGCCAGGAGCGCCTTCCTGTGACTACCTTCTGTTAGCCTTGTCCATACAACAAGAGCTCACAGGAGGTGTTCTGGGTTGCTGCCCTGGTGTTATGGAACTCCCATCCCCTGGAGGTTTGGTTGAGCATGAGCGTCTTTCGGAGGCAATGTAAAACGTTTCTTTTTGGAAAAGCATTTGGCGGGTGGGGATAGGGTGGGTTTTGATGGGTGTTGCTAGGAGGGTTGGGGTTTAAAGGGTATTTTATTGTATGCATTTTAATATTTGTACAGTTGGGAGCTGCCCTGAGCCTTAGGGAAGGGCGCATATAACTTTTAAGAACTAAATAAATGTTTTTGAGGCTGTGCGAGCAGGCTCTGCAGCCTCCAGCACAACAGTCGTTTCTGGTGGTTTGCACAGTAGAATTCCTACTGGAAAAGGGCCTTAAGAAACATGTTAGAGTACAACGAAAAAAAGCACAGTGATTTATCACAAATATAAGGAGAATCGTTTAAGGAACACTGCCCTAGTAACACTTTGAAATGATATGAATAGTGTCCTTTAAGGGGAAATATGGTTGTTTCCAGAATGAGAAAAGGAAGGATTTTGGATCCTTACCTGGTCCTAGCATTTGATCAGGGCCCAGGCACAAAAGGAAGATAGCACATGTTTAGGCAAAGAAACATCATTGTGATGGACACTGTATAAACAACCTTGATAGACAGGATAGACAGTGTATATGCTCAGAAGGGAAGCTGTGATTGGAAAATCAAAACCAAAATAATAGTTTTGAACCTTATTTACGTGTACTCAAATAAGAACTGTGATTCTCACTAAGAAAAATGAGAGACCAAATGTTGCTAGAGACACAGAATTCTCCCCCAAAAGACAGCCCCCCCCCCATGCTCAGAAAGGCCACGTGGGACATGGGTTGGTGGGCACTGGGGAGCCTGAGCGGGGTCAGGGCCGAGCCGCAATGGAGCCTAGGGGGAAAAGGCCCCTTCATGCAAAAACCAGTCTGCCCTTGGAAAAGGTGATTAGGTGGAGGAAGCCCTGAGTAAGTACGGGGTAGTTAAGAAAGGGCCTCCTCCCTGTTTTAAGAAACCACTGGTGAATAGAACCTCGACTAGCAACAGCTTCAAAGGCATGGAAAATTAGAGCACCCTATGTTTCCCTCACACAAGCCAACGCCCCCACGCCCGATCAGTAAAAATGCACCTTGGTGTTGCCCTTCAGCCTAGGGCTCCCGTCATGATTCCCTTTCATCCCCAAATCACCGGAAAACCTCTCTCCTTTCATGCCCAGATGTGTCCTTTGTCTCCTCAGCCCCAGTCTGTTTATCTTATGCATCTTCCCCTTCTTGTACCTGGACACACACCCGGACCGCTCTCCTTTCGCGGCCAGCTGTGTCTTTGTTCCCTCAGCCCCCGTATGCATCTTTCCTTTGTTATGCCTGGAATCCCTTTTGTTCTCCCTATGACCCTATTGTGGCACCCCTGAGCCTATCCCAAATCCTTTATCCTAAACCCTATAACTGCTCCTTGCTCCCCCTCTGAAATTGAGGAAGCTTTGGATGCGAACACGTGCAGGTCCCTCCATGCATGTCTGTGTCTTAAGGGGTCTCCCAGACTGGTCTGCCCCTTCCCTTCATTCCTGAACTTCGCTGGATCTGCAGGCCGCCTGTCCCCTTTTCAACGGCAAGGAGAGGAAACCATTGGTCCTGACTTTCCATCTTGCTTCTCTCTCTCTCCCTCTTTTCTCGTTGTGAGTGTGTCTCCCCTGTGTTCCTCCCTCCCTCCCTCCCCACATTACTTTTGTTTTCCCCGCTGTTGCTTGTGTTTCCCCTGTAAACCGCCAGCCAGACCGGGCCTGTGTTGATTAGTATATGTATGTGTGTGTCCCACTGTGTGTTTTCTTTGATGTCCCTTTGAAATAAATATGTCTTTTTTTATTAAACGCTTGTCTCCCTCTCTTTCTCTACTCTTGGGGAGGGTACGTAAACCTGACTGTAGCGCATATCGAACCTCAGACTGATCCTTGTGGCAAGTGGGGACTCCTAGTTCAACTAATTCGGCTAATTCCCCAAAATTTAAGAATTGAGCGTATATTGGGGTACTGACCCCAATAGTCACACATGGAAGGGGGTCTCCTGCTAACACAAACTAGTAGTATAGTGTTAGTGACATAAATTAGCTGAGATAGTGACCTGCAGAAAGGGCGGGATTATAACCTACTTCAGATTTCTGTCCTAATATAAGATACTTAAGTGACAAATTACCAGTATTATGGGTTATTTTATTGATGTTTTTATTTTATAATTGTATGAATATTCTTTTTTGGCATGACCCTTGGTCAAATCAATAAAATATTAATAATAATAATAATAATAATTATTATTATTATTATTAAGTGAAAACAATTGTTGCATTCCTAACTGCATGGGAAAGATGGGTGTATGTGCATGTGTGTACGTTGGAGAAGGCAGGGGCCATGTTTTCACATGCTCAGCATTGCCAACCCCACCAACTCATAAATCAAGGGACAAACTCTTAAAAATCAAGACATTTGGTATATAAATTGAGTTGCTATTTTTTCAAACATAAACCATAAAAATAAAATTCAAAATAATAAATTTCATAACAACAATAAATTAATAATACATAATCATAAATGACTTGTGAGTCTTCGGGGGTGGGTGGGGGCAGCTGCTGGGTTCTCTCCCACGCCGTGCTTCCTGATGCTCATTTCCCACCAAACTTCCTGATCTTGCAAATTAGTGGCACTAATTGCGAGTGAGGCTTAGAAATCATGTCTCATGATAAATTTGACAGTTGGCAATGCTGAAGCCCAGGACTAGCAAAGCCCCTCTGACTGGGGGGTGAACTCACTCACCACTAGGGCTCAAATGAGAATTAAAAAAATTCTCAGGAGAAATTCTCACAAAATCAAACACTGGGACCAAGATCTTGCCAAAATCTTGGTCCTAGTGCAAGATCTCTTGAAAAATTATTTATTTATTTATTTAAAAAATAAGTATTGGGGCATCCTGGGATGCCCCTGGACACCACATGACTTGCCTCACCCCCAGACTGCTGGTCTCCAATCCGGTGCCTCTTTGCTGTTCCCTGCCTTCCTCTGCATTCTGAGAACTGAGCTTCCTCTCTGCCTCCACTGCTGAGGAGTGCTGAGACCTGACCATAAATTATCTGAGTGGGGAGGGGAGCAGAGAAGCCTCTTCCTGGTTGTGTGCAACACTTTAATTGGTCCCTGTTTCCAGGGTGACAGAACAGGGGTGTGCTGTGTGCTGCGCTGATACCAGTCCCCCTGAAAATGGGGACTGATTAGTGTTGCACACAACTGGGAAGAGACTTGTGTCTTAAAATTGTTTGTTCTTTTCGATCAGTTCAGTGATGACTTAAACGAAATGGTGCCAAGAAAGCTATTTTAAAGATATAAAAAGAAGTTTCACATCCCTTTCTGCAAGCCAGGGAACCCCAACAACGGCTGCGAGATGATCCCCAGGTGGGCCCCAGGTTCTGCTGCACCCCTCAGTACGTCTGCGAAGTAGCAGCAGTGAAGTTCCAATGTGGGTTTCCGGTTTTTCTGTTTTAACTTCACAAACCCACTATGCAAACACTGCGCATGTGCTAACCATTAATCACTGCAGATGTACCCCCCTCTGGCCTGAGTCATCCAACTCCCAATTAAGAAACCTTTCTCTGGGTATCAGGCTCAGTTACTGATAAGGAAGCTTCTTATAACATTATGTCTCTGGCTTTGGTATTCTGCACAACAATTATTATGGGATGGAATACAACATAAGCTGTCAAAAAAGCATGCGTACAGTTCATGACAAACAAAATGGATTCAAAAGCAAGAGCAGGCCGAATAAGATATATAAGTGCCCATTAACTGGCTCCACCGGTGTACAATGGGTCTTCCGCAATCTTTCACTACAGCTTGCTGCCCCCCTCCCCACTCAGATTACTTAAGGTCAGCTTCCAGCTAAGCTCTGCAGTGTGCCTGGGGATACAGAGAGCAAGCTCAGCTCTCTGCAGACAGGGTCGGCCCTAGGCATGCGCAACATGTGCAGTCGCACATGGTCCTACACCAGGGGGCAACGACCGGCAGGCAGCTCCCCAGTCCGGCCCCAGGCCACCCAGATAAAATGAAGTCTCTGCTCTCAAGTTGCCAGCCCTCTTTGTGGCTGCATGGGTCAGGGGGTTGAGGCTGTGCACAAAGCTGGGGAAGTAAAGTCTTGGAGCCGGTAGCCGGCAGTGGCAAAGCTGCATGCCTGGTGGCCTTCCCTGCCCCCAGCCAGCACCACGTGGTGATTGACTGGCTGGGCACGGCTGCCACTGGGAGGGAGCAGGAGGAGGAGCTCAGCAAGAAAGCGTGTGCATCTCAACGGGCGAGGCAGTGTCTGCTGCAGCACAAGGACTTCTCCAAGGACTGGTGGAGAGAGTCTGAGCAGCTGCGGTGGTGCCAAATTCCAGGCCGGCAGCTACAGCAGCAATGCAGAGAGGAGCCTGATATGGGAGCAGACTAGGACCCTTCCTGTCACCTTCCTCCCCTTTCAGTTCCAGGCTCCTCCAGCACCTAGACTGCAAAGGGACACAGGGAGGAGCGACCAGACTGGAGGTCAGCAGACCCAGAGTGCAGTATACATGCTAAGCAATAACACAATACCAGAAACAAAACTTACATCCCTAACATTTCTTATATGCAACTTTTTGAAAACGGTGATAATTGGTGATAATTTGATTGCATGTTACCTGCTCTTTTTGATCAAACAGGACATCTGGAAACTTGGCAAAAGCCAACTTTTATGGCTGATTATTTGATTTGGATCAAGTGCTATATAAGTAGGTAAGATGCAAAGCAATATGAGAAGAAGGTAATGAATCTGTCAGGAGTGGAGGGATAGTCAGGTTACTTTGGAAATTAGTGTTCTCCAAAGCAAAGCAAGAGGATAGGCTGAGATTGACTTTTTCTTTTTCAGGTCAATTAAATCTCAGCATCAGTAGGAGACTTTTCAGATCTAAGCCTTCATGATGGGCCTGATTTTCAAAAGAGCTTAGCTCTCATTTTCATGACATGCTTGGTTCATCTGAAACGCTAGTAATAAGTGGCATAATGGGATCTGCTGGATGTTGAGAATTTTTTATAAAGCTGTCTTTTATTGCAGTGCCTACGTGGGAGCTGAGCTCTTTTGAAAATCTGGCACTTAGCCCCAAACTGTACCCCTTTTGGGGCAAGTGGAGACACGCTGTTTGCAATTCTGCTGCACAGAGGGAAGGGACCATTTTAGAAGTCTGCATAGAGGGTGACTGTATAACCATAAGCAGCACAGTTCAGCTAATAGTTCCAGTGGCCATACATCCCATTTAAAGTGAACTATTCAAGGGGCTTACCCAAGGTCTGTGCGCCTGGTGTGCATGTGCACCATAAAAAAATGGTGCACACTGAGTGAATGCAATGCGCTCCCTGTGTGCACACATTACATGCATGCAGCATGTGTGTTGTGCAACATGCTTGGACCATGGTCTGAGACCAAAGACTGTGAAAGCCTCTGCAACCTTAGAACTGGAGCACTGGACACAGATCTGGTACATTGCTTTTTCCATAGTCTGGGGCAATTTTCTTTCCCTGTAATAGGGACCCCACCATGCAAGCCAGCCATAGTGCTCTCAACAACAGGAACATAATTTTCCCATAAAAGAAATCAGCAAGAATTTTGGCTCTCTCTGTAAACGTGCAAAAGCTGACTTGCTCTAAATATCGTTACACAGGGTAATTTCAGATGTTACGAAAATGCCTTTCACCACAGTGGATCCCCTGTGGTGGTGGCATTTCCGGGAACGTCTGTTTGGTCCCGGCCAGATGTTCACCACGGTGAACCCCCGGTCAGGATCAAGCTTGACCACGGTTCTTGACCTCCGGCCGGCCAGAGGTCGAGAACCGTGGTTAGAGTGGCGATGATCCACGACGGGGACGGTGCTGGCGGCGCTACACGTCTGCTCACCAGCATCGTCCCAGAATCAGGCCCCAACCATGGGATGAGGTCGGGCACAGCAGTCTCATTGGCCGCTGCGCTCGCCCGTCTCCCTGTGGGTGGGCTGGTGGCCGAAGGAGTGTGAGGGGGGGCAGGGCTTAGTAACCATACGCTGCGCTGCGCAGTCTCGCCCCCTCCCTCATCCCCCTCAGGGATCAGGCCGGCACATCTAAAGGACAGACGGCCTGATCACGGACCGGGATCTGAGATGGATCCCGGTTCAGGTTTCAGTGTGGTGGACCTCCAGGCCCGTCACATCTGAAATTACCCACAGTCTATAAAATGTTCTTTCTTTATCTACTAACTTAAGTGGCAATAAACTATCTAGTAAACTTATGTGACACGCACAAAGTGAAAAGCAGTAAATTCTTCATGTCACTTACACGGCTGACATGTCAGATGTCTCAGAGCACATTCAGAAAGTGTGATAAAGAACGAAAAACCCTTTAAAATAGGATTTTGCTCATCATTCTTAACAATCTGAAAAGTTTAACATTTATTTCAAATCTTGCATTACCATAAACATAGAATCATAGAGTTGGAAGGGACCTCAGAGGTCATTTAGTTCAACCCACTGCACAGTGCTGGAAATCCACAGCTAGTGCATCCCTGACAAATGGCCGTCCAGCCTCTGTTTGAAAATCTCCAGCAAAGGAGACCCCACCACCTTCCTAGGCAATTTGTTCCACTGGCAAACAGCTCTGACAGTTAGGAAGTGCTTCCTAATGTTTAACTGATGGTATTCACCCCAGAGTTCTGAAGGAACTCAAATATGAAACTGCAGACTTACTGTTAGTTTAACCTATCGCTACAATCTGCTACTGCATCTGAGGACTGGAGGGTGGCAAATGTAACCTTGATATTTAAAAAGGGATCCAGAGGTGATCCTGGAAACTACAGACCAGCAAGCTTGACGTCTGTGCCGGGGAAATGGTGGAAACTATTTATTTTTATTTATTTATTTATTTAAGACATTTGTTCCTGCCCCTCCTGCCACAGGCAGACCAGGGCGGTTAACAACAATATAAAATACAATTAAAAATACAATAAAAATACCATAAAACAATCAAAATAGATCCATCCAATAAACAACAATAATAAAACACAAGAAAATCCCCCTCCCCGTCCTCCAATCCCCATCCCACCCATTACCCCTCTCCTTCGCCAAATGCCCAATGGAACAGTCAGGTCTTACAGTCTTATGAAAGGTTGGGAGGTCCAGGGCTAAACGGGCCCCCACCGGGAGGGAATTCCAAAGGCGCGGCATGGCCACCGAGAACGCCCTATCCTGCATGGTCCCCCGGGAAACCTGAGAGACCTCCAACAAGGCGCCCCCAGATGACCGCAGGGGCCGGTCCAGAACCCGGGGAGTGAGGCGGTCTTGCAAGTAGGCAGGGCCCTGGCCGTATAAGGCTGTATATGTCAAAAACAACACTTTGAATCAGGCCCGGAAGACTACTGGCAGTCAGTGCAGAGATCAGAGCACTGGTGTCATGTGCTCCCGGCAACCCAGTCCCACCAAGAGCCGGGCCGCCGCATTCTGCACCAGCTGCAGCCTCCGAACCATCACCATAGGTAGCCCCATGTAGAGCACGTTACAATAGTCTAACTGAGAGGTAATAAAAGCATGGATGATTGTGGTCAGGTCTGGAACCAAAATCAGTGGCCGAAGCCTCCACACCAGATATAACTGGTGGAAGGCATTCCTCGTCACAGCCTCCACCTGGAGATCCAGGCGGAGCTGTGCATCGAGGAGCACCCCGAGGTTCCGCACCTGGGAAGTCAGCGGAGGACAGATCACATCAATTGAAGGAGCCATCACATCCACCGACTTACCCACTAACATCACCTCCGTCTTGTCGGGATTCAGTCGCAATCAGTTAGCCCTCATCCAGTCCCACACAGCTGCCAGACACCCAGTAAGCACCGAGACAGCTGGGCCTGGGTCAGTTGAAAATGAGAGGTACAGTTGGGTGTCATCCGCATACTGATGACATCTCACCCTGTACCGCCTGATCACTTCACTGAGTGGTTGCATATACACGTTGAACAGGAGGGGACAGAACAGAACCCTGCGGGACCCCACACGGGAGGTCTCGGTATGATAAAAAACTATCACCCAGTACCACCCGCTGTGTTCTCCCGGTCAGGAATAAGCAGAACCATTCAAGAATGATCCCGCCCACCCCCGCACTGTCCCACAGGCGTGTCACCAACATCTCATGGTCAACC
>QEPC01007352.1:1325852-1370004 GCA_003113815.1 Sphenodon punctatus
TTTCTGAAGCAGTATTCTTGCCCTCTGCTGTGGGGGGGCGGGAGGGGAGGGGGAAGGAATTTTAAAGACCAATGAATCACATTTTAAAAAAAAAAAAAACCACACAGAAACCACATACAAACTGTGTTTTGTTGCAATCCTTGATTTATATGGGACCAATGATAATCTTGCATGGTTATGTAGAATGCATGGCATTGTCAGTCCTCCTCAGTATCATGAACTACTGGACTCAAGCTGTGACTGGGGTCCTGTACAACGACGGGTGCCTGTGTTTTGGGTTTATAAATTATTTATTTTAAGCTTGATGTGCATGCAAACTGAGTTTTGTATGTTAACCCTGGGAACTCCTTGCTGGTGGGTTATGCCACCTACCGTTGCCCTGGCTCTGTCTACCATTGCCCTGGTTCCACCTCTAGGCTCACCAGCCCGTTGGTGGCTTTGCCACCGGCAGTCCAGCCAGCCTTACTGCCCCTCCAACCTCAAAACCTACCAGCCGACCCTGCATTTGTAGTTCATGAGCTCCCAGCTTCTACCTGGCACAGTCACATTAGATCAGCAGAATAAAGTGTTCAGATGAATAACTAGATATATAAGAATTTTATGATAAGGATTAGTCAATCAAATATTCACCAAATGGGGCACTGCCAGTCGGCAGAAAATCTGAGCGAAATGCATTTGCTAAAGTTGTGGATCATAAAGCAATCTCTTCCTACTTCTGATTTCTATCGCATTTGCCTTGGAAGGAATCTAAATTGTTCCCCAGATAGTCTGTGAAGGGCCATATATATAATTGTAATTCTGAATGAGTGCATATGCAAATCTCTAAACTTGGGTTATTGTACATACATTACCTTTGGGGAAATTAACTTGTGGAACTTGTTTCTGGATGACATTGTAAAGGCCAAGGATTGGAGGATAGGTTCATAAATAGCTATTAGTCAGGTTGGTCAGGGGATGCAATCTCTGTTGGGAGCTGGGGAAAAACTGCAGGGAATGGATCACCCCATTATGACCTGTTGGGTATTTGTCTGAAGCAACTGGGAGTGGCCACTGTCAGAGACAGGATGCTGGGATCGAGGGACCATTGGTCTGACCAAGCATGGCATTTCTTATGTTCTTATGAGATTCTAGGAGTTTATGTATAACAGATAAAGCCTCTAAGAGTTCCATGGGCATAATTTTAGTCAGTGGTGGTGAGAATTATCTCCTTATGCTCAGTCTATGCCATTCAAAAGGGTGATTAGAGAAAGAGAAGGGGGTCCACAAATTTGCAAACTTGTCACTGTGGAGTCTGCACCACTAAATTTGCAGGCCAGAGCAGCCCCTGCTCACAAGAAGCTAAGGATTTGCAGCTGGATGGGTAGGGAAGCAGGCTGTAGGTTTGGGGGAGAGTAAGGATTGAGTCAGAAGGGAAGATTGGGAAAGTAAGTCTCGGGGAGCTTTGAAGAAGCTGAAGATTTTGAGGGGGAAACAGGAGCAGACAGGCACAGGCAGAGTAACCACACCATTCCAGAATGAGGGCAGGAAATGGTTTGATCTTTTTAAATCTCAAAGCCCCAGCACCTGGCCTGTCATGTAAAAACAGGAGAGAGGGGCGAAGTGGAGAGGACACATCCCTCTGAATTTGGGTTGCAGGGGGAACAATCTGTGATGGTCAGGCTGAGACAAAATTAAAGTGGAGACTGTCCCATGCATCTCCAAAATGGGAAGGGGATATGTCCCTCCCTTTCCTCCCTATTTTTATGCCCTGCGTGAAGGGGATTAAGAGAGGAGGGGAAGCTGGAAGTACCTGAGGGGTTGGGGGCAGAGTGAATGGCATGGTTATACTATTACCGCCCTGGAGGGTGGAGACCTTGGGGAGTGAGGCATCCCCGACACCAACATTTGGACTGAAATTATTCCGCTGAATAATTACGTCAGACACAATTACTTTCCCTATTCCATCTCCCACCAACAAAGGTCATTTACTCCCAAAGCAGCTGTGTCTTCAAGAGGCTTGCAAATTATTAAGATAGCTCAGGCTTACATTCAGTTTCCTAAAAGTTGCTATCGGGGTTAGGGTCTCAAAGAGCCTTAAAGGTATAATATAAGAGGAAATATATTTGGTTTAAACACCCAATAGTTTATTATTTCTTGCGTCTCCCCCTGCAATGTGTAAGGAAGACTGAGATCTGTGTTCTCTTTAGCAGAAAAAGATCACGTAGGCAACAGGACCTTCTTGCGGAATTTCCTCTGGATCATCTTGTTGGAAGAAGAGGGGAATGCTGGAACCTCTGTGAACTGACTGGATTTGTAGCCTGCAAAATGAGACACCCTCTAGGGATCTGCCAAACAGGTGAATGTCTCATATCTCTAAACCATTTCCAGGCCTCCAAGTCAATTTTGGGGGGCAAGGAGGCATAGCCTCCTCAGAGCTACAATGTTGGCAGTAAACCCCTTCCCCACCAGTGGTGTTACAAAGAATGAAAGAAGTAGATGCCAAATTCCATCATCATCATTATTATTGATGCAGGATTTTTTTGTGGGGAACTGAGGA
Source organism: Sphenodon punctatus (assembly GCA_003113815.1). NCBI lineage: Eukaryota > Metazoa > Chordata > Lepidosauria > Sphenodontia > Sphenodontidae > Sphenodon > Sphenodon punctatus. Next base: position 1,328,389 of record QEPC01007352.1, read on the forward strand.
AGTATCTGTTCCCCCTGCTTAAAATATAGATTGCAATCCTGAGGAAAAGCCTTTGCTGAAAGGGAAGAACTATGCAGCAAAACCAGCACTCCTTGCCATATTGTGTGTGTAGATTCAGGATATTCATCCATTTCCTCGATGGAGGCAACAAACTGGGTTTAATTTCTTTGTTTAGGTTCTACTGCATAGTTTGTTGACCCTGCATTCCTGAAACACCCACAGCTCTTATTTAGGAAAATTTAATACATAAGAAAAGTAGGTTTGGACTATGTCGAATATGTCTCTTGCATGCTTCATTTTCCTACTTAGCAGATTATATGCACAGATTTATACATTTATTTAAAATTATTCTATAAGGATATTATTTTAGACAAGCACCCAAACACATCTACTGCAAAATAATTTGGAATGCCAAGATCTGTGGACTTCTGTTCTTTTCTATTACCTGAGGGGCAAAACGTAAAAGTGATGGGATGCCCTCCCTCAGCCCCACAGAGTCTCTCTTCCAGGATTCTCAGCTTGTGCTCCACTCCCACAGTCTATGTCCCCAGCACCTTTGGGCCATTCATGCTTACCCGCCTCAATGGTCCTCAGTGCTGCCTTGGGGAATAATTTGTCCCTCTCCATATTCTTGCTGCCAGGATATCACTGCCTCTCGCCATATCGCTCTAGCGGTGTCACTTTTACTCCAGCTGACAGCTGCCTTGGATCCCTTCTCTGGCCCCGCAGGCTTGTATATTTTGACTCTGGCCGTTCCTGGTGAACTCTCCCTACAGAGGGGCCTGGCAGTTCCCTCCTACCACCTGCAAATTTCCCTTGTCCCTAACAAGACCACAGGTGTCTCCTCCAATCTCCAGGGCCTCCATTTAACAGACAATCCCAGCCCAGTTCTTAAAGGGACCTATACTTAACCCCTTGGAGAAGGGTTCACACCTACCACCCTGTTACAATGAAATCCCTCACTTTTTGCCTCTACGTCTTTATTGACCTGTGTTGTATAGTGGTTGTATACTTTGTTGCATGCTTTAATAACCTTTATTGTAAACTGCCAGTTGCAAAGACTCTCCTCTATTTGCCCAGGTAATTTCTATGCCAGTTAATTCTCTTACCCTTTTTAAAATCAAATCAATCAATCAATCACAGTTTAATTAATGTAATATTGCAGGTGCTTCTCAGCATGACATTATACAGACATTTCTTTGACGGTCTATGTAGTGATGCAAAGAGCAGAAAACACAACTTATAGTTTAATACCATGAGCAACAATTTAAACTTACATTGAAATCTCCCAGATGTGGCTGCGACTGGATCTCACCCTTATGTTTTTTGCTGGAGGAAATGGAAAGTAATAGACTGCTGCCATTAGGTCTACTGGAAGAAGTTAAATCATCGCTGGAATATTTGTGTTTTGATGCATCAGAGAGGGGTGAGACAGGTGACCGAAGTATTTTCTCATTTTTATTTATTGGTATTGCCAAGCTGGAAATGGAAATTACAGTAATGGAATGTCACAAAGCGAGCTCTGAGAAAGGTAAATGTTTATATATTACCAAAACTTCCAATTTAAAACTGCTAGCGGGAAGAACTCTATTGGTTATCATTATATCTGGAAACAACTTTAAAAAACTCGTTAACAAATTTGGGATCATGTTTTCCCTCTTGCCCTTCAGAATAAATTATAATTCTAGGGTTAATATATAGTCTATATCTAGAATACAGAGTATCTGGGGGGAAATATAACGAGATAAATGGGCACTTTCTCACCGGTTTTTAAGAGAGTGGTGGAAAAGAAGATGTGGCTCTAAAGTGTAAGTTTAGGTTATGGAACCCTATTTCACAATTACAGGTGACAATTTATGAGCCAGGGTAATAAAACCACATGTGAACTAAAACAGAGAAATGTGTTGCAGATGACTGCGATCTCTCTACACTTGGTGACCAGGCTTTGGTAGTGCAGTTGTGGTAATCTGATGGGCTGGTCTTGAAGAGAAAAAAATGTAAGCTAGTATAGCAGACAAAGAACAAAGGGGGGAAATATGCATACAGTGGAAACAAACATGCTCCGCATCATCTAAATCCAAAGACTGCATTGCACAAGCTACTTCTGGCTTTCAGTTCATTGAAGAGAAGACACAGATATGTAAAGACAAACAAGTAGCAACAGTCAAGAAACTTTCATATCTAATTTGAAGAAACTTCTTCACTAAAAAACTTAAAGCCATACACATGGTGTAAGAAGTTTTAAGTAGGGCAATTTATGTTGAGTTTGCCATTATGAATAAAAGCTGACAGAATATTTTACCACAATTTCTTAGCCTTCCATATTCCCCTTCCTCCAGTCTATTACATTTTATGTATATTTCTCACTTCTTTATAGGTGCAATAGCACACAATATACCCTTAATGTAGTCACAAAAGTGAACATGGGACAAAAATATACTTCATTTTACAACATAATTTGAGTGAACAGTTAATTAAGCATGCTTTCACTGCGTAGTCATTCATTTATCTTACTAGCCTTTAAAAATTGAGGTGTTATTATTACTCATGATTTAGAACGTTTTATACTTTTATGAGTTCTACAGTGCAGTACACTTAACACATGGTCAAAATAATTTCGATTTTAATGATGAACACGAAAATTTGGGAGAGGAGTAAATGACTCATGTTTTCTCAATAAGATAAAAAAAAGTATGGGCTGGTTAGAAGGCTGAGTCACTGCCATTCTTCTTCCTTTTTTCAATTATAACCCTTGATTTTTTCTCACGTGAATTATTTGGGGCAGGGCTCATGTAGCCTGAAGATGACCCAGATGCATTAATAACTCCAGTCCTAAGATAATCAGGGGAAGGTGAAGTGGCACTTGAGAAGCAGACAAATTATTTGTTGTCTTCCTGACAAACAACTGTTTTCAGAATTAATGTATTCATTCCATGTGACACACATTATTCAATCATTTCTAGGAAGCATGAAATTAACCCAGATATCTGATTGTCGGTTTGAAACAGTTTGACACTCATGGGTATCCCTTAAGAATGATGTTAATACAGGGTGCTTAAGTAATGAACATGGTGCACCTGCAATGTTGGGTACTTTCAGACATGACGCTAACCACCCTTTAACCACCCTTGGTGGTTATTTATGCATGTTTCAGGGCTGCATAGGGCACCAATACAGCCCTGCAACATGCATAAATAACCACCAAGGGTGGTTAAAGGGTGGTTAGCATCATGTCTGAAAGTACCCAAAATGACCACAATAGACTATATAACAGTTTTGTTATATAACAAAATCAAAAGCACACGAGGTATGCTTTAAAGAATACAAATCATAGTCATAGTTAAGGTTAAAAAAAATCTGTTTAATAGAAGCATTAAACTTATAGACATTTCAATAAAACAGCTAAATATAAAACCCGCTAAGCACCATTTGAATCTTCCATGGCAATTTAGCTGTGGTTAGGGTGATAAACGTTACAGAAGTTCTAAAACAGGGTTGGGAAACTTTTCCCTCCTGCGGACCACCTTGAAAATTAGTACGAGCTGTGAGGGCTGCACAGAAGTTGGGCCCGTGGAAGCGCATAAGGGGTGCTCAAGAGGAAGAGGGTCCTGATCATGGATTTGTACTACAGATCTGTCTGCTGTCTTTGAGTGCATTTTCTCATCTCTGCTCACTCAGCCCCTGGGCAGTTCCTGCGGTAGACGGGTGGGGACCGACAGGTGGGTATTCTCGGCGGCCGCTCCAGTGCTGTGGAACTTGCTCTCGGCAGAGGTCTGCCTCAGCCCAGATCTCCTCTCGGTCCGTTGTCAGCGTAAGACATTATTCTTCTGCCAGGCACTTGGAGGGGGAGATGGTTGAGGGTGGTTTTTGTGTGGGGTGGGTTTTTGTGTTTTTATGGCGCACTGTCTGAATTGTTTTATGGCTCTTATTGAATTCTTTATATTGTTATGTATTTTATTGCTGCATTTTGATATGTATTTTATTGCTTTTATGATGGGAGCCGCCAGAGGGAGTGGGGTAAAAAAACTATAAAATAATAATAAATAATAATTATCCTGAGCTTAGTTTTTTGGTGCTTTGGTGTAGGAACTCAATCCTGGAGCCAGATCTAGACACTGAAAAAGGGCCACATATAAACTTGCTGTGGGCTGCCTTTGGCGTGCGGACTTGAGTTTCCCCATCCCTGTTCTAAAAGAACCCCTAAATGTTAATATTTCCACTGTATTGACCTCTTTTTACAGCAGCATGTCAAGATACATACAGCAGTTGCAGAAGCAGTCCTTTGTTCTACACACTGCTGGTGATATGTTGAGTAATGCAATATCAATTTTAGATGTATGGATTTTGCTTATGTGAATATTAATATTTTCTCGGTTACTGCACTGAAATGTGCAATGATGAAGCCACCAATTTAAGCACTGTGAGGCTCCAAGTGGAAACAGCAGCAGAACATATTGCTTTTCAGTATCTTTTGGAGGTGGAAATGCAAACCTTATTGAGTGTTTGAGTGTGTCATTGACAGCACTGTAGGAAACATGAAGATCACAAAGTATGCATGAGACTTTCACCTTAGCTGGTCATTTCCTTGTTATGAAGTTTTTGAGTTGCCTGGCTAGGTGGGGCCTGACACTACCTTATCACGCCCCAAACTTGTATATACTTATTATCTTCCCTTTGGTCTGATAATAAATATATACAAGGTGCTCATATATTAATGTTGATGTGCAGAATAGAAAGGCTAATAAATATGGATTATTGTTCAAACTTCAGAATTATCTACCTGAAAAGGTTCATTCAAATATTGTGCACAAAACAGAAAGGGTTTTTAGGTAACTCAGAGACCAAGCAGCTTGCAGCAGAACTCGAACAGAATGCACAATTAACAAATGTTTGCTGGAAATGTCTGACAAAACTAGGCATGATTGATATGATAGGCTGATAATATGACTGTTTGCACAAATCAGTACAAACAAATGAATCATTACTCATTTCTTGAATACTTGGGAAGTTTTTAATGGTTGCATAATTTTGTGTCCTAAACATACCCAGTTAAGAATTATAACTATCCTGTAATCTTTAAAATACATATTCCTTCATATATTTTGGAGTGGAGAATGCCAGTAACCAGTTAAAGCACTTTGCCTCACTGCTGCTAAGAGTACATAGATATTTATTGTTATATTATACTCTGAGTTATATATTCTGAGTTATATATACATAAGTTATATATTTATGTTCAGAACATAACATGTAGGAACTGAGTAGTATCTTAGTGCACCATGCTGTTGATGCTGTATTTTGTTGTCCTAACATTTTAACTTGGAAGTTTCTTTAGATAAGGGTTGGGGAGTCTCAGGCCTGTAGTTAGTTTTTTATGTGGCCTTGCATCTGGCCCCCTGGATACAGTTCTACCTTTCATCACTGAAACTGGGCTTGGGGCAAGGGAGAAAGGATGAGGACATATACACAAGGATAGGGGACAGATCCATAGCACAGATCTATGATCTAGACTGGTCTCTTCCTGAGTGCACCCCTTAAGTACCCCCATCCCTAACTTCTGTGCAGCCCTCAGAGCTTGTACTAATTTTCAACATGACCCCAGAGAGGGAAAGGTTCCCCCACCCCTATTTCAGATAACAGAACTGAAATATTAATATAAAATATATTAGGCATAACTCAGTAGTTCATGAACCCAAAAAGAGAAAACTCACTGGGATTTATTTTTGCACATGCAGCATAAAAATTAAGAATGCTCTTATTTTAAATGGCAACTTATACACTGCCATAAGAATCAGTAAGTTGTGGAGACTGAATTTTACCTAATAGGGAAAGTGCATACCTGTTTTCATTCATGTTGCAGTGATTTGCTGTAGAAATACCTTGGGTATTGGCAATTAATCCTGAAGAACACTCTCGCTCTAAATGAATCTTTTTGATCTCCCTGAAGTCTTCTTCATTTTCACACTAAGTGAAGAGAAAAATTATCTACTGTACTGAATTTTTAAGTGACACAAGTCTCATGTATAGAACCTCAAAATCACACAATAAAAATTAATTCCTGTATTTGGTAATATTCTTGATATTAACTATTAACAAACTATGTGTATGGAGTACTGTTTGGGTTAATAATGTTAGACATATTATAGAGATATAACAGAAGAGGTCTGTGCCCCCTAAAGCTTAAATGTTATTAAGGCAACAAGCAAATTAACTTGGAAAGAAAATGTGTGACAATTTTAAAAGTAATTTCTTTTCTTCTACTGCTGGACATGTTTTGTTTTCCATTTCCCATTTTCTGTCCAATTCCTCTACACCTCTCTCCCATCTCTTCCTCTATGTGTGCTGGTTTGTCTGTCACTCTTTTTTCCCCCTGTTCTACTCTGATCTGTCACTATTTGTTTTCACCTTGAGTCCCACAAGTCCTGCTCTCTCTCTTCTCCTCCTGCCAGTTTCCTCTTTCCCTCCCTCCTAGAGCTCATTACCATATCTGTTTCCGCAAACAGAACTGATCTAGCTGTATCTCCAAGCTGAGTTCCTTCTGTTATTGTCAGGTGTGCTACACTTACTATGTTGAGCAAGGCAACAGTATTCTCTTGTGCTTTACATGTCAACACCATTACAGGGATTAACAATGCATTTGTAGTGGGGGACACCCGCTTCATGAACGTCAATGATCCTCTTGTAGTAGTAATAGTAGTAATTTATTCACAGGCATTGGCCTCCGCCATAGCCAAGTAAAGGGAAACACAATAAAATTTGAAAATAATCAACCATACAAACACTTAACATATACATTTTCCCAACAACGGAATGACTCAGGTGATCAAAAAGTATACAGAGAACAACTAATATAAACAAATATGCCCGTCCGAAGATCTAATCAAAAGTACCCACAGAAACTCTTTTGCTTTCCCCCCATTTATTCCCACAATTAATAAACTAAACAGATTTGATAAATAAAAATGCAAATGCTCCACTATTCATTGTCCAAGCCTTGGCTCAACAGTTTGCCTTTATCAGAAGTAGAACTTGCATTTTGTCTTTGTCTTTGTTTAACAATCAAATGCAAATATGTTGCTACTGTTTCCAGATCAAAAGGGGCTGTTTGAGCCAAAATGTATCTTAGTTTATATCCAGGATCCCAAAACTTTCTGTACCCTAAAATTTTACCTAACCACTCCTGCCTTATTTTTTCCACAAATAAACAACTTAATACGATATGATGTATGTCATCGATTTGCCCCAGCCCGCAAGGGCAGAGGTGTCATTCCCAGGGTGTAGAAGCAAACCGTCCTTCAATAACTTTAGAAGGGAGAGCCTGTAATTGGCAAAGGGTATATGCTTTTCTCAGCTTAAAGCTCTGTAAAGTATACAAATATAATTCTCGACCCCAGTCCTGCTTAATTAAAGGGTAGAAAGGAGCTACCTTCGATGTCCTGACACTAGCCATATCTAGCTGCATTGCAGTATCCAAAAGCCTTTGCATCACTGCCGCTTTTACCCTCTGGTGCAGCATCTGGAGCTGGATCAAAGACCCATATCCTAGTCTTGTCAAAAGAGATCTCACAGAGTCAAGCCACATGAATTTGGACTCACTTCTGGTCGCCTCCTCCCATCATAGCCTAGACAGAGCATCCTTCTCCTGCCCCAAGAGTCTAAACCAATACCTCAATAAATTCTGTAGTGCCTTTATCTGTACAGATACTACTCCAGCTTCCGCCCTCATTAGGGCTATTTGGGAGTGTTTTGACAACCCCATAATAATAAGGAGGAGATAGTTTTGAAATCTCTCCAATTTCCCTTCTACAAATCCCCCCCATATTTCCGCTCCATAAATAGCTTGGGGTATCCGTTTCTGCTCTAGGAGCTTGATTGGGGGCATAAATTGTTGCCCCCCTGCCTTTCTCCAGAATTTCACAATTCCCTGTGATGAGTGGGCCATTTTTTAAACTTACTGAGTTAAAGTGGTGCCTCCATGTGCCTGAACAATCCTCTTGTATATTCATTGTGCATCGTGTGCTTGTGAGGAAAATAGTTGGGGCATTTAAGCTTATTTCTCTGTATACCATTGTGCCGGATTCCCACATTTATCTGGGTAATTGGTGAGGTCCTTTCCCCCCTGTCCTTGGCTGTTTAATCTGCTCTTTGGTGGTGACCTCCAGTCTTCTTTACAGCACAACAATATCATGCTGCCCATTCCTATGTCACAATGGCACTTTTGTGTCTTTGTTCTTGACCATGTCTTGTTTCTCCCTCATGTCTGTGCATTGCAATTACCACATTTGATTCCTTGGCCGTGCACTTTTGATGTAATGCAGATAATTCTGTGAGGCTCTGTGCTTTAATTTTGTGCTCAAAGTGCCTCATGGGGATTGATATGCACAAAGCATGAATATGGCACACAGCAGGATCAATCCAGTACTTGCTCATGCACAAATGTTGCGCAACTGCCACGTACCATGTATGCACTTGTGCACACCATGTACACAGCCTATGCACAATCCTGTGTAGGCTGCACCTGATGTGCGATATTTGTGTGACATTTGTGTACACACACCTTGCGCAACACTGCCTGGGCAAGTACAGGATCTGCCCCAGTGTGTGGTGAAAACATGAGGTGGCCCTCTTAGCCTTAATGTTAGACAGTGCTGGTGTTTAAACTATTAATAATGTTGCAGCTTTTTTGTTACGGGCATCTCATATTAAGAAGTCCTTTCTAGAATTTTGCTCTATTTCAAACTAGTTGGTATTTCTATTCTAACCCCCTAGTCATATTGCTGGCTGCATTATTTGCTGTGTAGTCCCTCACCTTGGAACGTAATCTGGCTAACCCAGTTTAAGCTAAATTTTCATATGGGCAGGATATTTCCTCGCTGGTTCCTTTGCCTGCTCGTTCACGTCCTATATCTTTAAACTGTATGATCAAATGATTACTTAGGGCCTTGGCTGAAAGGATGTATTGTTTATTTTAAATTTTATTTGTATGTATCCCCTTCTGGGGGCTGTGTGTTTCGTGTACTTTGCAATGGTCTACGAACCACGCAATAAACTTACTTTACTTATCTAAAATCAGCCATCAAACTTATCTATAGTGGCAATAATACACCACAACAGCATACAAAGCCAGATTAGGTTGTTACACAGATAGGACACACACAAAATATGCTATTGTAACCTCTCAGAAGAAAAAAAAATACATAAGGCCTACCTTGCGTTTCCTTCTAGATTTTGGCAAAACTTTTTCTGCTGGTAAGTCAGCACTGTTACTCTGCTGTAGACTGGCTGCTTCTTTTGCTTCGATATTCATTGTCAATTGCTCCTCTGGTAAATGCTCTGGAATTCTGGATAAAAGAGTTAAATCAATTTTAACCCAAAGTGATTTTATTTCATCAGTGTCTTTCAGAGGAGACAGGAGCTCATTCCTACCAAAAGGAACCAGTGTGTAAAACTGTTCCTCCAGCTCCTTTGCTATATCTGTACTGCTCCTGGCATTAATGGAGCCAAAGGAACTGCAGCTGCTGTTTGCTTTGTTGGAGATACAGTTCCCTGAGTCCTTCAGTTTCTGGTCACTCCCAGCTGACGTTGGGGCCACCGTTTGAGGTTTAGGTAGGGGGTATTCCTCTAGCTCAGATTGTGAATCTGAATCTGAGGAAGATGAAGATTCTGTCTCAATAAATTCCTTGGATTTGGGTGCTGTTTTACTTGGCCCCCTTGTACGTCTTTTTTCACATGCAGTAACTGAGCGGAGTTCTTTCTTGTGTCCTGTTTTGTTGCTGCAGGGCCTGGATTTAGGATGCTCATAAATGTTATTTTCTAAAAGTACTTGGCTCAAGGCAAGATCCTCAGATAAATGGCTGTTGAAACCTTCACCACCAGAGGGTCTCTCTGTCCTTCTTGGATGTTTTTTACAAGTTGTCCTTCTCTGAGGACCACTGTCCACAGAAACAGCTGCTGCCACAGGAGGTGATTTCTGCTTCCCCCCTTTATTTCCTGGGACTTTATTAGCAGTTCTAGGTCTTGACTCCTCTTTGCTGGGGTTCTTAATTTCCTTGTCTCTGAGGTCTGTTTGGCAAATAGCAGGTATTTTCTCACACTCCTGCCTTTCATCTTTTATTCTGCTGTAATATTGGCTGCTCTCTAGTCCATGACTATCATTTTGGTTCAGAATAGGTGTTTTGTGAGGATTAACTTTATTTAGCCATTTATCCAGCTGCCACTTGTTTGATGGCTGTTCAGGCTGAAAACAAAGAAACAAACAATGAATAGGTTCCCCAGAGCTGAATGTTTTAAATATATATTTTAAAAGTCTTTATGTATTCTGATAGGAAATGAATAGTTCTCAGTATCTATTTATTTTCAATGTGACTGATACTGTTATCAGACAATAACAGTTCATCTCCTGAATTTACCTGGTACTTGAGTGCCAAGTGAGCTGACTCCATCACAATGGCAGAATCAAGATAAGATAATGTGGGTTGAGACTATGGCTCTTTTCAAATGGACACGCCCTCACCCACATGTGCAGGGTGGGGCATCTGTTCGAATGTGGTGGCCGGTGGGTGGGGTGCATGCGTGTTCCTGTGCCCCACCCACCTCCACCCATCACCCACACACAGAGCAACGGGCGCCAATGCCCGAATGCCCCGTGTGTGGAGATGGGTGGGGGTCTGTGGAAAAGGGCCTAAGTGTCTGGCTTTTGGGGGAGGGAGGATGGGTAGGGTGGGGGGAATGGGTTAGGGCGGTGGATGGTTAGGGATTTTTATTCCTCCCTTTGTTGTTTATTTTAAAGTTGCTTAAATGCTCTTAATATTTGATATTATGTGCCACCCAGAGCTTCCTGTGGCAGGATGGGCGGGTTAAAAATATTTGAAATAAATAAATAACTGAAATAAATAAATAAAAGGCAATTAAATAGATGCAGTGCATACAGCTGTGTATTTAATTGTACTGTATTTATTAGCACAGCCAAGTCATGAAGGCAATTTAATTCTCTCCTACTAACAGAAGCACTGACAGTAGGAACAGAACTGGCTCACTAACTGCAGGCTGGTGGATGCTGGGTGTGCTGTAGGAACGATAACTTCCCTTTGAATGAGGTTGAGAAGGCCGACAGATATAGTGATTCATAATTCCTAACAGGTGATTCATAGAGTGGTATCGGCATCAACTTTACTGAGAAATGCTTCCAAGTTTCCAAATGAAAGAAAATATGATGATGGAATGACAGAAGGAAAAGGTAAATTAAGGCTATGAAATAAAGAAAGGGAAAGGATGAAGAGAAGATTTTGAACCTTTTAATGTTGTTAGTAAAACAAAGAGAATTTATATACAATACGTGATAGATTTTAACTGCATTATTTTGCTGCCTTGCAGTCGCTGATAGCTCACTATTAAATGCAAGTTTATTATAACAATTTTGTTTGTGAGAATTTTAGTTACCTACTTTAAACATATTATATAGCAGTTGATGCTTCTCCCAATCTCTGCGATAATATGAAGATGTTTCAAGAGTGCATCTAATATATACAGGTGCTGGATGCTAAAGAAGTAGGATAATTATGATTTAAAATGTGGCTGTGGCTAAAGTAATATCTCGCACTAAGCAAATGCTTCTTTTACTTATTGTAATTAGCAATCTGAATGAATGAAATGAAAATATGTGGAATAAAAATTTAAAACAAAATTAATGATGATGGAGCTAAATGAATTCTCTCAAACTGCACAGAAGACAAGTTTGTGATATTGTCTTTGTTTTATATGCATGGTCCTATGTGGCTTTAGTCAGAAAAAAACAAAATTGAAATTTCACAGAGGCAAATGAGCCAATTTCTCAGTGAGCTCAATGGGACCAAAATTTGTCTCAATGGTCCATTCATTTTTAATTAATAATAACCTAAAATATATGTTATGAAGATGACGTGAAAACCATAATTGGACTAAATTCTACCCTCAGTTATCATCAAAATGTTTGGCCCTTGAAGTCTAATTTTTCCCATCACCCTCTGAAAGCTCTGTATTTGCCAAACTGCTTCAAGCATATCTTTTCAGAATCCTCTTGTATCTTCTTGCCAGATGTCAAACTTCCTCGTGTTACATTTCATGGGATAAATTTAGTCTCTGAGCTATGTTTTGAAAATTGTGACCATTTTATTTATATTTATATGCTGCCCTTCCCAGAGGCTCAGGGTGGCTCACAAACCATAAAAACATTAAAACTAGTACCCAAAACCTCTAAGCCCCCACAAAATCCACCCAATACCACCTTTCCATTCCCCACACCCAACCCTCCTCACGTCCCTACCACAAAACCACCCCAATCCCCACCCATTGAATGCCTTTTCAAATGAAAAAGACTTACACCACTTATGGAAGACGTTCAGGCTTGGGTTCAAGTGAACCTCCGAGGGAAGGGAGTTTCATTGTATTAGGACAGGAACCAAGAACACCTCCCTGTGAACTCTTGTTGTATGAGCACAGCTAATGGTCGGCACTCACAGGGAGGCGGTCCCAGCTGATAGCAGGAAGGAAAGGCAGTCTGTCAGACATGTGGGGCCCAGACTTTCTGGGTTTTAAAAGTCAAAACCAGCACCTTGAATTGTACCTGGAAAAGTATAGGAAGCCAGTGCATGCTTTGGAGTGCTCCCAGCACCTCGTCCCCGAAAGGAGGCAAGCCACCACACTCTACATCAGCTGCAGCTTCTGAACAGTCATCAAAGGCAGCCCTACATAGAGCGCGCTGCAATAATATATCCTCGAGGTGATGAAAGCATGGATGACGGTGGCCAGATCTGGATCAGAAAGAAAAGGCTGCAGCCTTCTCACCAGATGGAGTTGGTGAAAAGTGCTCCTGGCCACTACCGCAACCTGACAATCCAGGTGCAACAAGGGGTCCAGAAGCACTCCAAGGCTGTGAACCTGACTGACAAGAGGGGACCAGACTCCATCAATAACAGGAGTCCCAATCCCCTCCATGTCACAAGGCCAGCCAACTATCATCACCTTGATCTTGTCTGGATTCAGTCTCAATTGGCTCATCCTCATACAGTTCCTGACAGCAGCCAGGCATTGGGTGAGCACTGAGACTGCAGGGCTTGAGCCGGATGAAAAAGAGGTAGAGCTGGGTGTCATCAGCATACTGATGGCACTTCACCCCAAACCTCCAAATGACCTTGCCCTGCACTCTCATATACACATTAAACAAGAGGTGAGATGAAATAGAACCCTGAGGGACCCCACAAGGGAAGTCCCAAGAGGACAATTAGCAATCACCCATCACCACACTCTGGGACTTCCCTGACAAGAAGGAGCGTAACCACTCAAGAATGTCCTGCACACCCCCACCAGGTCCCGCAGTCGTGTCAACAACAACTCATGATTAACTGTATCAAAGGCCACTGAAAGCTCTAACAAGATCAAGAGGGTAGAATTCCCCTTGTCAATCTCCAGGCGTAGGTCATCGACCAAAGCCACAAAAATCTGACTGAAATGGGTCCAGGAATCCAATGACATTGAGATGGGCCTGGAGCTGTTGGGCAACCACCCATTCAATAACCTTCCCTAAAAAAGGAAAGTTGGAGACAGGCCAATAGCTGGCTAGGGAGTCAGTGTCCAAAGATGCCTTCTTAAGCAGGGGCCAGACAACCACAGTTTTAAGGGCGCCTGACACCCTAACCTCCTGAAGGGAGGCATTGACAATTCCAGACAGCAATGGCCCTAATGTCTCCCTGCTGGCTTACACCACGCAAGGATGGGCAAGGATCTAATTCACAACTGGTTGTCTTCATCGCCCCAAGCACCTCCCCTACTTCAGTGAGTGATAACGACTGCCACTAATCTAAGTAAACAGGACAAGACTGAGCTTCCATAACCCCAAACTCTGATTCTGCAGATAAAATGGTAGCACCCAAGTTGTGGTGAATACAAGCAATTTTATCTGCAAAGTAGTTAATAAAAATATTACAGTGGGTATTAGAAGACACAATTTCCGAGCAGAGGCAGACCAGATTAACCAGGCCCCTCACCATATGGAACGGCTCTGCTGGACGAGACTTTGCAGATGCTTTCTTCGCCAACAAAACTTTCTTCGCCACCACCACAGCCATGACATAGTCCTTTAAAAATATTCTATGCTGCAACTGGTCAGCTTCAGCATGAGTTGAGCACCACCTGTGCTCTAACTGCCTAACCTCTCACTTCAGTCTCCTCAGGTCCTCTGTATACCAGGGCACCTGTGATGCCACAGCAGTGGGAGCAGACGCCTGGGTATAACCATGTCAATGGCCATGGTCAAGAGGTCATTCCACAAGGTGACCAGGTCATCGACAGAGTAGCTGCTAAGGTCACTAGGTAAACCCCCCAGGGAATCCATTAGCCTCCAAGGGTGGACCAACCTAACTGGTTCACCACCCCGATGAGGGCATAGGAGGGCTGGGATCTGGGCTTTCAGAAGATAACAGTGTTGTACCAACACCCCTGATAATCGGCATCCCTGTATCCTGGCTGGTGCAAAACATCAAATACAATGTGTGCCCCGCCTCATGTGTCAGAGGCCAGATATAGGCCCATCTTCTGTCTTCAGTTACATTTGTCTAAACTAATGGGATTATGGTCACATGTTTTCAAAACAGAGACTATTTGTGTAAAATAAAACAGCATTTTAAATTACATCTAAAAAAGTTACTTTGTAAAAAAAGAACAGAGACAGACCCACTAGGTGCGCCCCTGTGAGTGTTTCTGAATATGCAGTAGTTTTACAGTCCTAGATATAGTTTTGGCTATAAGAAGGATGAACATGGCAACTGTTGCTTCTGCCAACTTGTGCAACCTTTGGGGTGCATGCTAGAAACTGAAAGGGACATGTCATGCCAACTTTTTATTATCCTGTTGACATCTCATTCACTCTCATGCATGCTGATGGCTGGTCCCGACTCTCACACACATTTTATGTTAGACTGCCTTCACGATCCTCCCCCCTCCAGGGTCAGATGCTGTCATTCTTGAAAACTGTTTCTCAAAGTTTGTACTTAAATGGAAGAAATTACAGCATTAGGTAACAATGATTAATTGCTATGGTGACATTATTTCACAAACTGATGCTTTCCCATGATTGTTTTTCTGCAAATGATACAAGGTAAATTCATATCACATGATCATCAATTTTAAATGTCCACTAAAAGTAGAACACCAAAAAGGGGCCCTCAAGTAGCACTGAACAAACACTGACTGTCTTCCATTCATTCAGTTGACAGCTGGAATCTATTTGCCCAATTTATTTAAAAAGTGGTGCAGATCAAAAGGTCATTAATAAGAACTTGTCCTCATCCTAAATTTGTGGACACAGGTACTGACTCCTGTTGTAGAAGATGGGAAAAAATTGTAAATAAATTTGTGAAAACAGTGCCTGATAGACTAATAATTGTATCCATTTTTAAAAAAAAGTTTATCTTCCAAAGGAAACTAATACTACAAAAATATTGAAAACATTGAGATGCTTTGATGTGGATGCAATAGTTTTGTACTGATAGGAATAATCAATAAGAGTATATAAATAATGACCTCCGTGATATTCCCTGTAACTAAGGGTAATTTCAGACATGATGGACCTGGAGGCCCGCCACACTGAACCCTGGACCAGGATCTGTCTCGGATCCTAGTCTGTGATCAGGCCGTCTGTCCTTTACACGTGCCGGCCTGATCGCTAACAGGGATCGGGGAGGGGGCGGGGCTGTGCGGCGCAATGTGCGGCCACACAGCCCCGCCCCCCCACGCTCCCTCAGCCGCCCGCCCTCGGGGAGACGAGCGGGCACAGCGGCCAATCAGGTCACTGTGGCCGATCCTGTATCGTGGTCGGGGCCATGATCCAGGATGGGCCAAAGGTAACACACACTACTTTTGGCCCATCCCGTATCGTGGCCACACTAACCACGGTTCTCGACCTCTGGCCGGCCAGAGGTCCAGAACCGTGGTTATTTTGACCCTCGCCAGAGATTCACTGTCGTGAACATCTGATGGGGGTCAAACAGACATTCACGGGAATGCCGCCACCACAGGAAATCCACTGGGGTTCACTGTGGTGAAAGGCATTTTCATAACGTCTGAAATTACCCTAAGTGAAGCACAAACAGCTGCAACTTCTCAACCTCATGAATATACTCTTGTCTTTCCTGATGTTCACCTCTCCCCTGTCTCTTAGATTGTAAGCCCTTGGGAGCAGGCACCTGTCTATAACTACTGATTGTACAGCATCAGGTACACTATTGGCACTATATAAATAAATAAATACATTTTAAAAATGAATTTCACATTCACAAATTCTGAACATTCCTTTTCCCTTCCTGTTGCCCACAAAATATTTTAGCTTCCCATTAAGTCAACTAAAATACAGTTTGTAAGTTACTGTTGGGTGCAATGTAATTTAGAGCAAAGAAAAAAAAAATTATAGTAGGATTATATATCAGTTGGTATACTGTCAAACATTGTTAATTATGTAGCTATACATGTTGGAATTTTGTAAATGGAATTTTTTAATGTTACTGAGCGGGTACATGAATAAATTAAAAAAGAACTGGCCTGCATTAAGATTGCCACAAAAACAGAGTGAACTGGTAAAAACAAAATATTTGTGAGGATACACATAACCTTTTTACTGGTTTATTTTTGTCTCTCACATCCCTGATATTTCAATGATTTGGAAGGAAAATGTAGTCTACTAGACCACAATGATCAGTCAAGTCACAAGCCTATCATCTTGAAAAATCATAGGGTAACCAACAACTTTATAGGAGTATTTGGTACTCCAAGAGCATGCCATGCCCCCAGAAGGCCAGGCAGAAGGATGCTTATGTGCTGGCTAGCAAACAAGGCTGGTTAGTTTTGGACAGACTTAGGTCCAAGGTCTGGAGAGTTGTTCATTATTCTACTTCTGGGTTCTTATAGCTTTGCACTGTCTTCAGTGCAGCACTAGCCTGTGCTAAATGGGCCCAGCCTAACTCTTTACAAGAATTATCCAGCCCAGCAGGGGCTTGATAGTTAAAGGTAGGCTACGTTTCCATTGTAAACACTGAAACTTTGAAATGGTCTTAGAGATAAACTGGTTGAACTTCTACTCTCAACGTTTCAGTGGGTATTTTTTTTGGGTAGGGTAGTACATGGCAAATTTGAAGCCAAGCCAGTAAGGCAATCTAAAGTTGTAGTGATTTTAAAGTTAATTGGTTCATGTCTTTTTCAGGGAGTCTGACCATTTTATGCAGGGCAACATCTTCCTCATTTCAGCGAGGTTTGACTCACAAATTCACATGCACTTAGTCTGAGCGGTCCATCACTCGCTTTGGATGGACTGACAGTGTTTACTGAATATAGCAAGAGTTATTAAACATTGCAAAATTAGTTCTTGTGTGTGCCCAGTTGACCTGGGTTAGTGAGTTGCACAAAAAAGGGACAGAAGGCAGAGTTGTGCAAAATGGAAAAGTTGCACAAATACGGGTTTGTTTAAATAGGTTGAGTGAGTGCGGCTTCCTCTTGGAGATTCACCTGCAAAGTGCTGCAGGGCCGTTACAGGTGGGTGGGGCAGAGCCTGGGTCAGGTAACCCCAGCCCCAGAATGCACAAAAGGCCTTTTCAGACAAGACACTCTGAAAAGTGTCGTACAATGGAGCTCTTCCAGTTGGTGAAAAGCTTATTAAATCTTAGCTGTTTCCACCTGGAGTTAGTCATTAGCAAGTGTGCCACCTGCTTGCTGCTTTGCAGATAAAGTCATTTGTATTTTGCGCGAATTGGGAACTGCCAGTTTGGGTGCAGAGTCAGAGTTTGGGGAGGCTTGGTCTTATCTGGATCAGCTTCAATTAGTCTCGCTCACTGATGCAGAGGTTACGCTTGGAGTTGTGTGGTCGACCAGTTGTGAACTAGATCCATGCCTGTCCTGCCTGGTGAAAGCTAGCCGGGAAACATTGGGGTCGTTGCTGGCTCAGGTTGTCAATGCCTCCCTTCATGAGGGCAGCGTGCCAGAGGGACCCTCAAAATTGCCATTGCCAAACCCCTGCTCAAGAAACCATCTCTTGATGTTGACTTCCCTGCCAGCTATATCCCCGTCTCTAATCTTCCCTTTTTAGGGAAGGTTATTGAATGGGTGATTGCCTCACAGTTTCAGACGCATCTTAATGCTATTGGATTCCTGGACCCAATAGGATTTTGGGTCCTGGACATGGCGTTGAAATTGCAATTGTGGCCTTGGTTGACGATCTCTACTTGGAAATCAACAAAGGTAATTGTACCCCGTTCATTTTGTTAGATCTTTCAGTGGCCTTTGATACAGTTGATCATGGGGTGGTGTCAACAGAGCTGCATGACCTGACAGGGGTTTGCAGGACTGCTTTTGAGTGGTTCTGCTCATTCTTGGCTGGGAAAACCCAGAAGGTGGTAGTAGGGTGGTGGCTTGTTCTCCTTTTGGGAGCTCCATCGTGGGGTCCTGCAGGGTTCTGTCTTGTCTCCACTCCTGTTCAATGTGTATCCGAGGCCCCTGGGTGAGACTATTTGGAGATCTGGGATAATTTCAGATCCCGGTCAGGTATCAGCCCGGCCATCCTTTAGACGTGCTGGACCGATTCTCTCTGGGTATCGGGGAGGGGGCGGGGCTGCGTGGTGCAACATGCAGCCACACAGCCTTGCCCCCCTGTGCTCCCCTGGCCGGCGGGCCGGCTGCCCTCCATGCGGGCAATGTGCCCGATCCCGGATCGTGGCCGGGACCACGATCTGGGATGGGCTAAATGTAACAGATGTTAGATTTGGCCCATCATGGATCATGGTTGCGCTAACCACGATTTCGGGGATGATTCTGGCACCATCCACGGAATCGTGGTTAAAATGATTCCCGCACTGGGGTGAACCTCTGGCGGGAATCATTTACCCGTTATGGGACTTTTGGTCACCACAGGGGTTTCACTATGGTTGACTGTGGTCCTGTAACGTCTGAAATTACCCTTGGAGTGAAGTGCCATCAGTGTGCTGATGACACCCAAGTCTCTCTTTTTCATCTGATGCAGATTCTGCATACTCAGTGATTACCCAGTGCCTGGCTGCTGTTGGGGACTGGATGCAGGTGAGCCAACTGAAGCTGAATCCAGACAAGACTGAGGTGATGATGGTTGGTCGATCTTGTGACCTGGGGGATATAGGAACCCCTGTTGTTGGTGGGGTTCAGCTTCCTTTGGTCACTCAGTTTCAAAACCTTGGGGTGCTCTTGGATCCATTGCTGTGCCTGGATCACACTGCCTGCGGCAGTGGCCAGGAGCAGTTTTCAACAACTTAATCTGGTGAGTAGGCTGTGAACTTTTTTAAAAATCAGATTTGCATTTGGCCACGATCATCCATGTCTTTGTAACCTCGAGGCTAGACTACTGAAATACGCTATATGTGGGGCTGTCCTGGATGACTTTTCGGAAGCTGCAGCTGGTGCAGAATGTGGTGGCCACCTTCTGTCCAGGACGGGTCAACAGTAGCACATTACACCAGTGCTCTAGAGTCTGCACTGGCTGCCAAAAGCTTTCCGGGTACAATTCAAGGTGCTGGATTTGAGCTATAATGCCAAATGATTGAGTCCTTTAATTGGCATCTTTAAAAAAAATGTGCAAGTGCTATAAAGCGAGGCCCCGCATGGCTAAACCCTGCCCATGCTCTTTTTGACAGCTGTCTGATGTTTAGGCACAAGCGCATGGCGTTCATCTAAAAACAGTCTTGGGCCCCAGGTATCTGAAAGACCGCTTCTTCCATTATGTTCAGTCGCCGCCTCTTAAGGTTGGCCGGGAGTGCCCTCTTGTGGGTACCATCTGTCTATGAAGTTTCCACAACAAGCACACTTAGAGAGGTGTGTTTGGTGGCTGTCCCACAATTATGGAACTCCATCCCCTTGGAGATGCACTTAAGCCCAAGCCTCCTCATCTTCCGGAAGAGATGCAAGACCTTTTTGTTTGGCCAGGCATTTGGCAGCAGGGATGGGTTGGGCAGAGAGGCTAGGGAAAAAGTTGGTGGGTGGGGGGGCTAGTGGATTGTTTTTAGTTTTATATGTTTTTATATTTTGTAAGCCGCCTTGAGCCTAACTGTAAAGGGCAGGGTAAAAACTTAGAATAAATAATTTTTAGCGTTTATGTCTGGTGAATATGCAAAGGCACTGGAAACCCTATGTTTTGGTCTTTGTTTACCAGCATTTTCAACATTCAAATCATCACATGAATTAATAAATCTGATCGGGTTAAACTGACCTTGGTGCACAGAATTCACAGAGGAGGCGGCACCAATTAAGCTAGAACAAAGGACTAAGCATCATATACAGGGCTGCCAACTCAATATGCTGAAAAATTATGAATCGGACCTGCCCAAATGATGAGATTGGCTTAGAAATGATGAGTTCTATTTAAATAATCATTTTGGGATTCTTTTTTGAGCTTTTAAGGTACATTGTAGTCATGTTTGTTCATTTCCCTCCACAAACATTTAAGTTCAGATTCTGATTATTTCAGCACCTGAAACTTTGAGACATTTAAAATCGCTCATGATAAAATTGCAAAAGTTGGCAGCATTGTACAGAGGACTGACTGCTTTGGAATGAAATCCATGCAGACTTCCAGAAAAAATACCACCAGAAAAGTAAGAAATGTGATTCATTTTATGTGTATATACATAGAAATACAGGAAATTGTACCTGGTATTTCAAGATGTCCTGGGATAGGCATGGGAGATAAACTTTAGTCACTTGATTTTTCTGTTTGCCTCCCCCAAACTCTTCCTAGCCTCCTGAGGGAAACCTGGTTTGCTACAGAGCTGGACATGTGTAATATACAGCTCTTGCCCTGAATCATAAAAACAGAAGTCCTTACCTCTGGGATGGAGTAATGATGAGAGGGCTTGTTGCCGTCACTTTCACTAGAACTGCTTTCACTCTCCGAGTCAGATTCTGAACTGCTCTCGGATTCACTGGAACTGCTGCTGCTTGAGCCCTTGCTGGAGAGTCCTGAGGCTCTGCTGTTGGACTGCTGCACGGTAATGCTGCTGGCAGCACCGCACACACAACCCACCAGAGAGGAAAGAAAAAACAACATAAAACAGTCAAAAACATTTCTACTTTGTGCTATTTTTAGGAAACATAAATCACAGCTGCTTGAACGTTTACATCCCAAACTGCTTCATTTAAATAAATAAAAAAATAAAATAAAATAATTTCTTTATTTTTTATGCATTAAAAGATTTAATAGAGCTCGGGGCGGCTTACAACAACATAAATCAACAATTATAAAACCATCAAATTATAAAAATATATCACTCCCCACCCCCCAATGGTCAACTAGGTTCAACTTTACGTTACATTAATGACAGAAAGAATCAGAGTTGAATGTTAGTCACACACCAATGCAAATACATAATTATTAGCATCTCTGGTTCATATAAAAAAGAATCAGCTTTTCATTTACAATGTTTCCCTCCCCACCAACCCCCAATATTTAAAAGCTTCTTTTGTAAACCAGTTAGAATGCCCCTCCCCTGCCAGTTTTTGAAAGAGAAATGTCTTTAAATGCCTACTGAATACTGCATTATTTATCAGGGAGGGAGAGGAAAACAGGGGGAGGTCAAAGATTAATGTCAAGAGCTGTAATTCAGAAACCACTAACTGGAATAGCCCTGCTGAAACCCAGAGGGAGATTACTCACATACTTAAACTAAACAGGTGTCCATATGGGGCTTCAATGAGGCTACTTCAGAGTTAGTGGTTTGTGGATTGTGGCCAAGGTTAACAAAATGGGATACACTTCACAATAGTGTGCTTTTGGAATAAGAACTTAAAGTAACCAATCTTTGGAGTCTGCTGATCACATTTTTTGGGTTTCCATTCTGTCACATTCAGTGGTTAAATAAATACAATTTAGTTGGCTGTATTTACATTTAAGGTTCTACCCTACAAACATATGGACACCTGTTTAAATATATGAATAGTCTTCCTGAAGTCAACAAACTTAAACATATACATAGTAGGTGCAATGCTTTAATTATCAATTCATATGCAACACAAAAATATATTTTTGGCAGGTAACTAATAGGCAACTGTTATTAAAGCGTCACATAGTCATGAAGATTTGAGATGGAAATGGTTGATTAAGCCATTCAATCCATTCCCCAGGTGATGGAAGATTGCTACAGTACTGTGCATTTTCTAGAAATCTGTCCAGTCTGGTTTCAGATGACTCAAATGAATTGGGCTTTCACCTCTTCCCAAGGGAAAATCTCCTGCAGTCTAACATATCTTACTGCCATGAGTTTTCCTAATATTTAGTCTGAATTTATCCTTTCTCAGTTTATTATTATTTATTATTTCATTCCATTACTCAGAGCTATAACCCCATACACATCCCTAAATTATTCTCCTCCCTGCTTGGTGTTTAAGCCTTTCAAATATTTGTAGACTGTTATCGTGTCCCCTAGCAGTCATCTCTCAAGCCAAACTATACATGTTTAGCTCTTCTGGTCTTTTCATCGTAAGTCAACACCTCTAGGCTCTGGATCATTTTAATCGCTTTCTTTCTGATTCCAATTTGTCTATAACTCTCTTGGGAAAGGAAGTCCAAAATGGAAGGTGGGTTCCCACCAGAATACTGCAGAGAGCAAATATTATCTCTCTATTCCATTCATAAACTGTTTCTGCAGAGGTAGCTTGAAACTGCATTGACTGATCGCCTTAGTATTTCTAACAATGAATATAAGCATTTTACATTATTTACTTCTAAAAATTTACTAGTTTTCTTTTTGTAGACTATGTCATTTCATTATTTGTAGGTTCCTTGGGTTAATTTTGCTGTCCTCATAGATGTCTGCAGCGTCTCCCAATTTAGTAACATCTGTAGACTTAAAATTATTACTAGCTCTCTTTTCCAAATCATTAATGAGCATGTTAAATAAGCCCAACCACAGTGGTTGGGTATCATAATAAAAATCCCCTTCAAACCCAGTTGGCACATTATTGTCCTTATATTGTGCCCTTCAGTCAATTTCAGATCAATATTCTTAGACCAGAAAAATTTCAGTTAATTTATTTATACATACAAGGATTTCTAACCCGCCCTCTCCTGCCTATGGCAGCTCGGGGCAGCTTACATTGGGTGTTTTTACACATACATTTCTCCTGCATGTTTGCTGTTACATCCTGAACTTTTAATGTGTCTAAATCATTCACCCAGATCTTAAACATCTGGCTCTTTGAACTTCTACACAGAACTTCTACACAGAACTTTTGTGTGTAAAAATTTCTCCTGGTAAACTGCTTTGCTCCAGGAAGTTGTGGTCACTTGGTTTCCATGGCAGCCCCTCACGTCTACAGCTGTGGCTACTTTAGGTTGCCTCAGGGCAGTGTGCGTGTGAAGAATGCATCTGGAACTTACTTGTAAACCCAGAAGATTGAAAGACCAGCACTTTAAGGTGTGTGTAAAAATGCCCAATAACACCAACAAAACAATACAATATAAAATACATCTAAAAGGTGTCAAAAATCAGAAAAATTCCCACTCCAGCCTCCCTCCCTTTACCCATCTTCCCCATCAAATGCCAGGTGAAAAAGCCAGGCCTTGCAATGGAACCTGAAGGAGAAAAGATCCGTAGACAAACGGATACTCACTGGAAGGGAGTTCCACAGCTGTGACACAACTACCAAGAATGCCCTCTCCAACACTGCGCCCGGCTAAATGCAGGGGCCCTCAAGAAGGGCGCTCCCGGCAGACCGCAGGGACCAATGCAGGGGCCAATCCAGGATTCAGAGGATGAGGCTGTCCCACAGATAGGTGGGGCCCAGACCATTTAGGGCTTTATAAAGAAGGACCAACACTTTGAATTGGGCCTGGAAGGCTATAGGCAGCCAGGCCAGAGAATGAAGCAGAGGTGTTATATGCCCCGCCCCTGTAAAGAGATGGGCTACCACATTCTGCATCAGCTGCAGTCTCCAAACCGTAACCAAGGGTAGCCCCACGTAGAGCATGTTACAATACTCCAGTCTTGAGGTGATGAAGGCATGGACGATGGTGGCCAGGTCAGACTCCGAAATATACAGCTGAAGCCACCATACCTGATGTAACTGGCAGAAGGCACTCTTCGCCACAGCTGCTACCTGGCCATCCAGGCGGAGCTGTGAATCAAGGAGCACCCCCAGACTACAAACCTGTGAGACAAGGGAGGGACAAACCCCATCAGTGATGAGGACCTCCACCCCTCAGTCCTTCCCACCAGCATCACCTCCATCTTGTTGGGATTCAGTTTCAGACAGCTCATCCTCATCCAATCCCCCACAGCCACCAAACAATGGGTAAGCAGCAAGACTGCTGGACCTAGGTCAGCTGAAAATGGGAGTTTAAGTTGGGTGTCACCAGCATATTGATGACACCGAACACCAGACCCTCTCACGACCTCACCTGAAGGCTACATGTACATGTTGAACAGGAGAGGGGACAGAATAGATCCTCACAGGACACCACACGTGAGATCCCAGGGGGACGAAGAACAGTTCCCCAGTACCACACGCTGAGTCCTTCTGGCCAGGAAAGAACGAAACCATTCAAGAACGATTCCGCCCACCCCAGCATGGTCCCGCCAGTGGGCCACCAACAACGCACGGTCAACAGTATCAAAAGCAGCCAATATATCTAACAAGACCAAAAGGTCTTTAGGGGGGAGTCTATAGGTCTTAAGGGGGAAATCGAACATTAACAAACTTAAGCACCAAAAAGCATGCCATGGAAATGACAAGGTAAAGCCTTCACTTGAGTTTGTGCACCACATAAGCAGTAAAGATGTCATACAGTCTCACGTATAGTGTTTGCTTTTAACATAGGCTCCACGCATCCATATTTTGCGTTGGGGTGTACTCACAAGTAACTCTGCTAAACTCCAATGTCTGCGGGTCCCTGGAAGCTGTATAATCAGCCCCGGATGATCCCCGGATCGCTGTAGTGTGTAAGTGAGGCACTCTAATTTCCAACTCTGCTTTAAATTTGGATCTGACGTTTAGATCTGATGTATTTTTCAGATCCAAGTTTAAAGCAAGACTGGAATTCAGAGTATCTCACTCACATGCAACAGTGACAAGGGGATCATCTGGGGCCGATTATACAGCTTCCGGGGCCCCACAGACATAGGAGTTTAGCAGAGTTATGTGTGAGTTCACCCTCGGTCTTTCAGCCTCAATTGTCCTCCTCTGCAGGTTGGGGGCAATGCTGAAGCTGGGGACAGTAAACCGTCCCCTGTCCTCCTGCTGTCCCCACATTGCATTGTTGGGGCTGGGGACAACAGCGAGGTGACAAAACCATGATGCCTGATGTCTCCACACAACAACACTGGGACTAGGGTTTGAGTGTAGGAGAACTGGTAGGTCAGTGCTGGCAATACTGCTGGATGGGTTCAGTTTCTCCTGCCCCTGCACCCGCTCTCCTTACTGCCCACAGTCTTTGTTGTCCAGTGTGCAGGAAAATAAAACTGCCTTTGGAGTGGGTGCAGCTGTTGATATAGGAATGCCCTTTCCTGCCATGTATTTGTAGTGGAGCAGTGCTACAATGCAGCTGATTCTGGGATGGGAATAATTACTTTTTCACTAATCCCATTGCTAGCAAAGGGATAAAAGGGAATGAGTGGTCAACTGTTGAAGAATGATTCTGAGCAGGGTGTATTTCCTCTGCTCCTCCTGAACTCACTCTCCTTGGCCCCCTGCATCTCTGATGTTCTGGTGAGGGGAGCAGCAATGGGTTTTCCTGGAATATACTGGATTTGTAGTGGAACAGTGTACCAATACATCTGAGTCTGGAATGAAGGCACCTGCAGCTCACCTCGTGTTCCAACACTCTGAACAATGGTAATATGAATGCTGTCTGTGCTGTGTTTTAGAGACACTTGTTCCTAGAGGAATCCTCCTCCAGTATTACCCAACCACAGCTCCAACCCCAATCTTACAGTGTTGGGACTAGAGCTGAAGCGAGAGCAAGTGTTCTCATATAGGAAATACCTTTCAGGAGTGCTTGTTGTTGGATTGTGCAACGATCACAAGTAAAAGCCCATTACAAGCCCGGCAAGCTTAATATGGGGCTTGTCCAGTAGGGGGAGGGTCAGGGGATCAAACAGTTTTCCCCCCTTCCTTGTCTCCTCTCTTCTCCTCTCTCTGTCCTCCATCTTGTCCCATGCAATCTGGACAGTATGGAAGCATGTCTTCTGAGCTCATAGTAAAGTTCTGTTTTGAAGCAACTTCTATTGTGCGTTATTCAACAGAAAGCTAACTCTACAATAGGTTATGGGCCCAGGACATTTTAAAGGCAATTTTAAAGACTAGAAGCAGCCCAGAAGGAGTGCAGACTGTGAAAGAAAACTCCCAGACAGAGAGGCCTACTGACTGTGAGTAAGAAGGCCTAAAGCCCAAAAAGGGAAAGGGAGGGAAGCAAGTATGGCAAGCAGCTCAGAGCTCAGACTTTCAGTAGGAAAGCTGAACAATGTAAACTACCAACTGTGGAAGTTTAAAGTGGAAATGCTGCTGTCTAAAGATGATCTATGGGAGGTGGTTACCATGAACAGACCAGCAGCAAATCACGAGGAATGGGATAAAAAGGACAGGTTAGCAAAGGCTACAATACGTTTATTGGTAGAAGATGACCAGCTAATCCATATAAGAAGTGAGACCACAGCAAGAGGCATGTGGATTGCATTGCAAAACTTGCATGGGAGAACTAGCCTGAATAGCAAACTGTTTCTACTGAGGAAACTATACAAAATGAGGCTTGGCAAAGAAAGTGAAATGCAGGAGCATATAAATGCCATGTTGGAAGTAGTGGCACAGCTGCGCAGCATTGGAGAAGATATAAAGGACAGCCATGTGGTAGCCCTACTCCTCTGCAGCCTGCCTGAATCTTACAGTGCCCTCATCAATGCCCTGGAGACAAGGCCAGAGGCTGAACTGAAGCTGGAATTTGTTAAAGGTAGACTTGCGGATGAATTCCAGCGCAGAAAGGAGAACCTGCAGAATGATCTAAAGCAGGGTAATGAGACTGCACTGAAAACCTCAGACAAAGCTCCTAAGAGGGAAACCAGAGTATGCTTCAGATGCAAAAAGGAGGGACATTTAAAGAAAGACTGCTATATATGGAAAGCAGAACAGCAGAAACTGTCTCCACGAACACCTAAGCAGAGGGCTAAAGTCACAAACAGCAACACAGTCGCTCAACAATGGAGTGGGTGCTTCAGAGCAACGCAAGACAGCTCATCCCAAAATTGGTGTGTAGACTCCGGGGCAATGAGCCACATGACTAGCGATAAAGGATTCTTCACAGGGCTGGATCTGAGCAGTAAAGAAAGGATCTACCTTGCAGATGGGAGAAGCATCAACGCGGAAGGAATTGGACAAGGATTCCTGTACTGCAACCAGTCACAGGGAGGCACACTGACCATACCCATGAAAGATGTGCTCTATGTGCCCAACTTAGAAGGGGGACTCCTGTCCGTGAGGCGCCTGGCAGCGAGGGGGCTCACCATCCGTTTCCAGGGAGACGAATGCACAATTCAAAGTGGGACAAAAGTACTGGCCAGAGCCACTGCAGATGAGCACCTGTACCGTCTGAGCACAGCGAAAGAACAGGCGAAGCTCACTGCGCACAAGCCACACGATGACTGCATCCACCTGTGGCATAGACGCATGGGACATAGACACCCAGACAGCATCAAGGAAATGCACAGACAGCAGTTGACCAAAGACCTTAAGGTATCAACGTGTCCCGTGATCATGAAATGCGACTGTTGCATCAAAGCCAAAGCCACGAGGGCTACGCTTCCTAAGAAGAGTCAGAATAGAGCCACGAAACCGCTTGATCTTGTACACAGCGACGTCTGCGGCCCAATGAAGGTTCCCACGCCAGGAGGCAACCGGTATATGGTAACTTTCATTGACGACTATTCAAGGTACACGATCACGTACGTCATGAAGAGTAAAGATGAAGTATTCGACAAACTTCAGGACTATGTGACCATGACGAGCAACAAGTTCCAGCGCAGACCAAAGACACTGTGGACTGACAATGGAGGTGAGTTCACAGGAAAGGAAGTAGAGGACTTCCTGAGACTCCATGGAATTGAGCACCAAAAGACAGTGCCATATACACCTGAGCAGAACAGATGAAAGAAAAAACAGAACGCTAACTGAAATGGTTAGATGCATGTTACAGACTCTGGACTACCAGAAAGATACTGGGGTGAAGCAGTAGCAGTTGCTGCTACCTACCTACAAAATCGGCTGTATTCTAGAACAGTGGGGAAAACTCCATACGAACTGTGGCATAGTCAAAAACCTAGTGTGGGCCACATCAGAGTATTTGGAAGTAAGATTTATGTATATATCCCAGAGGAGAAATGTACCAAGCTGCAAAACAGAGCAGTGGAAGGCATCCTCATAGGATACAGTGAGTATTCCAAAGGCTACAGGATCCTGGATCCACACACAGACAGAATAACCAATAGTAACAGTGTGACTTTTGTGGAAAACGCAAGCGACAGCGTGATGACTCTCCAAGGTCCAGGTGAAGGAGAACAATCAACCACGGATGAAACCACTGAAAGGGAGCAATCCTCTGAACAAATAGTCGAAATTGGCACAAAGGTAACAGAAGTGCAGGAACAGACACAGCCGGCTGCTGATGCTGAACCAAGGCAGTCGACAAGGTCTAACAAAGGCATTCCCCCCATTCGTCTATCCTACAAAGTCAGCACTAGTCAGAAGGGGAAGCAGAAAAATGGGTAAGAGCGGCTGAAGAAGCAGTAAATTCCATGCAGGACAACGTGACGTGTACACTTACGCCACGGCCCGTAGGGAGAAAGACTATAGGTTGTAAATGGACATTTAAAATAAAGTACAATGCACAGGGAAATACTGAACAGCACAAGGCCCGACTTGTCACGAAAGTATACTCCCAGAATCACGGAGAAGACTATGATGAAACATTTGCACCTATAGTTAAGCACACTACAACCAGAACATTGTTAAGTATAGCTGCCGGAAGAGGAATGCAAGTCAAGCATATGGACATGAAAATGGCGTTCTTAAATGGTGAGCTGAAGGAAGATATTTACATGGACCAACCACCGGAGTTTGTAGACGCTGAAAGGCCGGATCTTCTATGCAAACTGCACAAAAGCATATATGGGCTTAAGCAGGCCACCAGAGCGTGGAACACTAAAATAAACAAGGTGCTCATAAGGGAGAATTTTACCAGGATCAAAGCAGATCCCTGCTTATACACAAAGAGACTAAGGGGCAGGTGGATCTTTGTATTAATTTATGCCGATGACCTTATCATATGCTTTGAGCAAGAAGGGTATGAGTGCGAAACAATGAGAGCTCTAAATCTGGACTTTGAAACTAAGGACCTGGGTAACATAACGCACTACCTTGGAATACAAATTTAAAGAGAAGACGATGGAAGCTATCTTCTCAACCAAAGACAGGCAATAGAAGAGATGACAGAAAGTTTTGGCATGGGGGGTGCAAAGGCAGCAAATACCCCTATGGAAACCAGCTACCCAAAGGAGATCAAAGAACTGATCTTATTGCTGCCAGACAATAAGCAATACAGAAAGGTGATAGGAAAACTCTTGTACATTGCCACAATCACAAGGCCTGACATTGCGGTGGCAATAGGTATACTGTGTAGACAAGTCTCAGCCCCAACCCAAAGGGATTGGAATGCAGTGAAGGGGGTCTTACGGGACCTGAAAGGGACTGTGCACCTCAAGCTACGGCTCCCAGCAACTTCCGTGTCAGACCTGATAGGGTACATGGACACAGATTGGGCTGGAGACCATTTGGACCGAAAATCTACCAGTGGGTACCTGTTTTTGCTTGGTGGAGGACCCATCAGCTGGTGCAGTAGGAAACAAGCCTTTGTGACACTTTCCTTTATGGAGGTAGAGTACGTGGTAGTGGCACACGCCAGCCAAGAAGTTATCTGGTTGTGACAGTTTCTGAATGATCTGGGGCAAAAACTGGATAGACCCACGACGATCCTGGAAGACAACCAAGGATGTATAGCGCTGGCACAAACAGAAAGAATCACCCCCAGAACCAAGCACATTGACGTAAAATACCATTTCCTGAAAGACTCACAGGAACAAGAACTCATAGATCTGCAATCTGCCCTACCGAGGATATGACAGCAGACGTGTTCACGAACCCACTAGCAGGGGAACACCATTGCAAGCTATTAAGAAGAATGAACCTAGTGGGTTTGACTAGTGACTGTTGAGAAGGGGTGCTGGATTGTGCAACAGCCACAAGTAAAAGCTCATTGCAAGCTCAATATGGGGCTTGTCCAGTAGGGGGAGGGTCATGGGATCAAACAGTTTCCCCCCCTTCTTGTCTCTTCTCTTCTCCTCTCTCTGTCCTCCATCTTGTCCCATGCAGTCTGTACAGAACAGAAACATGTCTTCTGAGCTCTTAGTAAAGTTCTGTTTTGAAGAAACTTCTGCTGTGTGTTATTGAACAGAAAGCTAACTCTACAATACTTGTGACTATTCATCAACTCAGCACTTTCACCAGGGTGGGATTGGCACCCACGATTTCCCAGAATTTCCATCAATTTCTGTTTTTTTCTGTCCATTTATGGCATTTCCCATCAATTTATGGCTCTTAAGTGCCGTAAGCTGGCACAATTGAAAACAGGGAGCAATTTCAGCACAACTGGCACAATTTAAGTCAGGCAGCAAGGCTAGGTGAGGCAGCACAGCCGAGCAACTCAAGGTGCTGTAAATAGTGAAAAATAGCAAAAAATAGTGAAACGCCAGTTAAGTTCCCTCATTGCAAGAATGAAGCCGAATGACCTGTTTCTGATGAAAATGGCATTCTCTGCGATTTCATGTTTCAGGCCTAGTCAGGACACCATTCTGGCAGGAGGCAGTAAGGTGGTCAATACCCCTCTACTGTCCCCAGTCCTAGTATTCTGGTCAGTTGTTATCATGTTTGTGGATGCAGAAGGGGCATCAGGGAAGCAATCTGCCCCTGCCCCACTGCTGTCCTCACCCTCCTTGTTGTCTCCAGCCCTAATGATGCCATGTGGGGACGTCAGGACAAGTAGAGGGAGCTTGCTGCCTCCCTGCTGTCGCCATGTTCAGTGGGTGTTAATGATCAAAACTGTAGGTCAGGTGTCCACCTGACCATTTATTATGGTTTTGCCCCCACCAGTCACGTGGCCACCACCCACTGGACATGCATCCCCAACTCAGAGCAGGGTACCGGAGCATGTTTGCACGCACGTGTCTGTGTCCCATCAATTAGGTTGTATGCAGCTTCTGCATGTACAGGTCCACAGCACCATAGAGTTGTAGACGAAAAGCCTAGAGTGTTCTAAGGAGCGACCACTTCTGCCCACCAATGCTGCATTCCCTGGACTGAGGCCTTCATCACTTTATGGGGGGAGCAAAAGGTCAAAAATATACCCTGGTGAAGTGCTACAGGAACAAGGCGGTGTTCCAAAAGATCTCAGTCCAAATGGTACAGTATGGCTACACCTGGGAATTGAACCAGTACTGGCAGCAAGCCAAGGGCTTGAGGTGTGGATACAAAGAAATCTGGGACAACAACTTTGCCTCTGGCTGTGGGAGACAAATATCGCTTTATTATAAGCTCTTTGACCGCTTCCTCTGTGTGGATTGAGTTCCCGGTTCCCGCCTGTATGGTTGTGCCTTTTGTGAGGGGCCAGAAGCGGGTGGATTTGCCTCTTCCACTGCCTGCTCCCACTTCAACTGCTCCTGCTGCAACTGCTCCCACTCCCACCACAGAACCTGCAATCGCTGGCAGACATTCCTCCATGACTCGCATGGTGTATACCCTCCAGCTTGAGAGCCAGAGCCAGCCCTTATTCAAGAAGCCACCTGAGGCTCTGGTTGAGGGCACGGAGGACCTGGATGGCACCTTTGTAGAGGAGGTGGTGGAAGCAGAGGAGAATGATAAGTGAATGCATGGGGGAGGGTGGGTTGCATTTACATACTGTGGTTTCAGGCTTCCTTTTATTGTTATCCAATTATATTCTTTCTTGTTTACTGTGTTGCCAGGTGGCCAGGAGGATGTGGAGGAGGAGCAAGAAAATTACCGGAAAACAGGTCCACAAGACAGGAGTGGTATGTGTGGGAGTCGGCAGGAATGCACCAGGGGAGGGCTGCAAGCTGGCGTGGGGGTGAAAGCCAAAATGGCGGCTAGGGGTGTGATGATGATTGTTGATTTCTGTATGTTCTTCACTCCTCTACAGTGATTGTGAGAGGAGAACTGCATAGTGCTGGGATCCCACCACAGCAACCACTCCAGCAACTGCATAGGCCAGGTACTCATTACTGCTTCTCTTGAGACGGACATAGGCCTAAAATACCAGAGTGGGAAGGCGTGTGGGCCAGTTTGAACTAATGGCTTTCCTTGTTGCCTTGCTACAGGTCTGCCAGTGCAACAGGTGTGGATGGAATCCCTGCTACAAGTACTCAGCAGAACAAGGACCTGTGGATCCACAACTGGCAGTGCAGGGAGGATTTGGCAAGGGAGTGGCTTGGGAGACCATGTGGCAGGTAGACAAGATCCGCAAGGCCATTAATGGCATGGCCATGTAGCATAGGCAGATGGTACAGCAGAACACCATAGAATACAAAGCCTTTGGTACCAAGGCCCTCCTGGACCGCTAGTGGGAAGACAGGCAATGGGCCCACCTCTGGCAGTAGTTTGAGCAGTTGGGTAGTGTGATTGAGAAGGCGAGCAAGGAGATGAGTGAGATGTAGGCACAGACACAAACAGGAAACATTTTAAAAGGCTTTATTGATATCAGCAAAAGATCATTTAAAACAGTTCACTTAGGCTCATTCAACTGTCACTGATGGTGTGTGTTGGGGTTAGCATTCCAGTTGATGTACCGACACAAGGCTTCCCGGATCTCTCTGGTTATGCACTGCTCTTCTTGGTTCAGCTGGTCCCAGAACAGGGAACTTGCATGCTGGAGCTAATTGGCAGGGCATTATCAAACGTCCTGCCAGTCTCGCAGATGTTATAGAAAACACAGGAGGTGGTAGTTGCAAGTGGAGTGGTCTCCAGCTGGAAATCAATTCTGGCCACAACTCATCTCCAGCGCTGCTTTAATAGCCTGAACGCTCTCTCCACAACAGAGTGGCTGGTGCTGAGCTGCCAATTAAAGTACCTTTGTTCCGGGGGGGGCAATACCGTATGCCTTCATGATCCAGGGCTTCAGTGGGTAGGCTGGGTCCCTGAGAACAACAAGACTTATGAGCACCCCCTCAATGCATGTTTCAGTTGAGATTCAAAGTCTATAGTGTACATACAGCCAAACAAGGAGGATTGACAGAAGATGTCGGTGTCATGGTTCTTCCCAGACCACCTGGCCAGCACATCAATGGTGGTCCACTACTGCCTGGAGAACCACAGAGAAAAATTCCTTCTGGTTCAGGTAGGCATCCTTGCTATGGGGTGGATAGATTATGGCAATATGGCTCTCGTTGATCACCCATATACAGTTCAGGAACCCCTCCCACTGAAAGCCCTCCATTAAGTCCTGCTGATTCTATTAGATCTGCTGGCTGCTTTTGTTACCGTTGACCACGAGATGTTGGTGACTCGCCTGCGGATTCGTGCTGGGGTGGATGAGACTGTCTTGAATGGTTCTGCTCCTTTCTGGCCAGTGAGTGGTGCTCAGGGATTATTTTTCATCATACCGAGACTTCTTGTGTGGAGTCCCACAAGGTTCTGTTCTGTCCTTTCTCCTGTTCAATGTGTACATGCAGCCGCTTGGCGAGGAGCTTTGGCATGTGGTGTCATCAATACGCTGATGACACCCGCTTTTCATCTGACCCAGGCCTAGCAGTCTCAGTGCTTATGGCTTGACAGCTGTGGGGGACTGGATGAGGGCTAACTGAGGTTGAATCCTGACAAGATGGAGGTGATGGTAGTGGGAAAGGTAGTGGAGGTGGCATCCACCATTACTGATGGGGTTTCCCCCCCGCTGGTTTCCCAGGTTTGGAGTCTGGGGGTGTGCCTCGATTCACAGCTCCGTCTGGATGTCCAAGTGGGGGCTGTGGCAAGGAGCACATTTCACCAATTACATCTGGTATGGTGGCTTCAGCCGTACATCTCGGACTCTGACCTGACCTGGCCACTATTATCCATGCTTTCATCACCTCTAGGCTCTAGCGCTCTACATGGGGCTACCCATGGTGACAGCTCAGAGACTGCAACTCATGCACCTCCTAACGGGAGTTAAAGTGGAATTAGTGTCATGTCTGTTTTCACCCCAAGAGGGATTTTGAACACTGTGCAGTGCGAGACCCCCATAAAACTATGTACTGGTTCTGTTGTGAGCTGTTGATGTAAGAAACAGGATGACAGCATTGAAAGACTAATGGCTTTTGATTTAATTTTTTACTTTTGTTTTCAGTTTTCACTATAAGTGCTCAATAAAGTGTTCAATTTGCTACTTAAACTCAGTGTTATGTGCATAGCAATTGGATAATTACAGTCATCAGCTGCTGGCAGGTATAAGCTCAGGTATGAACCACCAGGGGGCATAATAGCCCAGAACAAAGAAATAGATGGGGCAAACCTTGTTTGCTGCAGCTGTGAGTCATGATATGGGGCGGGATACTAAGAAGGGGGGTTGATGGGTGGAGCTGGGAAGAATGCCTGCCTGTCCATGTATTAGGCTGGTCATGCTAAACCTGCGAGTGGGGGCTGGGTGAGGGCTGCATGGAATGAACCTGGACTCCAGTGGACTATGGTCTTGTTTGTTAACACCTTGACCCTAACCTGCAGATGATGAAGATTGGGGCTAAAAGACCTAGGCAAAATGTGGGTGCATGAAGCCTAAGTTACAAGTGAGCACAATACGTGAGACGGCACTGTGCAACACTTGCCATTTCTAATATTGTTCTAGAAGTATGTAGAATACATACTGTGTTTCAGCATAACAAATATCTAATTAGTATAGTTGCCCTAAGAGCGAAAACATGCTCCAGGTCCCAGATCCTGTAAATACTAGACATTGACTTTAATAAGTCACAATTTTTGTTCTAAAAATTTCCCTGGTTTTTGAAATGCATTAAATTCCCCCTGCTGCCACTGTACCAACCTGGGTCATAGATGCCACCTTCCACCCTCAGCTCCTGCCCCCCACGTGCAGCCTAAATAGGGCTGTTGTGTCTTTATAAGAGCATGGGGTGCCAGCGCAAAGACATGAGGCAGGCTGGTTGGTAACTGTATGAAGGCTTGGCAGCGCCAGACTAGTAAAAGCAGGAAAACCCAGTAGCAGCATGAGAGAGAGTGGGAGGTTTCTGGCCCTTTAAGGCTACAAGGACCACAGGGCTAGCCACATCCACTCTAGCTATATAAGAAGGCAGCAAGAAGCCAGGAGATCAGTCTTCTTCTAGAGACAGAGAAGAAAGGAGCTCCTCAGATTGGACCTCACAGGGTTACCACAGTGGGATTTCTACTATTTTTTGTCATCTGAAAGCACCCATAATTTTTGGCAGGCATGCAATACTTTGCCCAGGAGTAAAAAAATGTTCATCTAGCTGCTGGAGTGTTTGCGTTATTCTATCTGATGGATTATTACCTTTGTGTAATAATCCACAAACCTTTTCTGAGAACACAGATTCAGTTTAATAGACCCTCATTAATGAAATGGGGAGAACAAAATGTGCCACAGTATAGGAAATCCTTCAGGAAATGTGAAGAGACCAATGTTCTTTCTGTCACTGTTGTTAAGGGTACCGAGACATCGAGGAGTCTTCATTTACAGTGGGTTCTTAGTCCTACACAGAATGCTTTTGTCAGTGTCTACTGTCTGGGAAGTTTCTTTAACATCACAGAACATCTGCACATTTATGTCCTGCCTCTGGTGGTTGTGGTTTTAATTTCCAGTCCATAATTTTTGTTTGGCATTGGCTAAACTATTCAGTGTTTCTAGACATGGGATAATGGATAAAAAGCAGTAATAATTCTAGGTTGTTGTGACATGAAATGTATTTCCTAGACTGCCGAACAGAAATTGTTACTGTAGCCATATGTACAAAATATATCTTGAATTCTACAGTAACATCTGGAAATGTATGTTTGCAATATATATATTATAAAAAGTGGAGCTGCACATTTCCCCTATTTTAAACTGATACAACAGAAGTGCCCTATACCCTCCCACCACAACTGTGAGTGCATCATGGATTTGAAAAAAGCTCACTGCCTTTTAAAAGCGTTTGCATGTTACTGTCTTCTTTTTTTCCATTTTATTTTAAATATAAACTGTTGGTTTGGCTCCAAACTGAATTTTGAACAGCTTTGGCTTAAACATGTAACTAAGACTATGCAATCAGAATACAATATAGATACGCAATTTAATCACTGTGGCACATAACATGCATACAAGTATGCCTCACTATAAATGTATAGAGTGAATTATTACATATGCGAAATGGAATTTGAATTTTAAACAATTAATTTCATCCTATTAGTAGCCATTCTGCTCTTAAAAGTCCTGGAATAAGATAAGACCACACTTTCTTTATCCAAGAGAGCAAGATGATATTGTACACAGGGAGCCAGAAGTTCTGTAAGATACTTAAATCCACATCAGAGCGAAACCAACGACAAAGCACAGTATCACAGCCTCTTAGAAATTGTACAGTACCTTTATCTCCATATCTGGAGACAGAAAAATGTAAATCTGTGTAGCAGTGATAAGCCAAACTCCACTTCAAAGTCTGATCCTAAGGAACAATCTATGAACAACACGAAAGGTCACAACACTATACTAAAATCCTGGGGGAAACCACAAGAGTGCAGCTGTTCCAGTCCATAGATCGGGGGTGGGCAAAGTTCTCAAGCCCAAGAGAACATTTTCATATCACCAAGAACCACAAGACACTTTACAATGATTGTCGGCTTCTTCCAATCCCAAGGATGGGGTACATCTTGAACAGTTTGTAGTCGACCCAAATGACATGAAAAATACAGAGAGATAAACAAGAATGCCAGCAAGAATAGAACCATTCAATCCAGGGTGGTGAGTTTACCATTAATGACTGAGCACACTGCATTGAGCTTACAGTTCACCTCTCTCAAAGATATTCTACCATGTTTTCCAGGATCTTGGCCAAACACAGAAGGTAAGAAGCCTGTTTATAATTTTACTGTACAAATGTGTTAGACAAAGGTTTATTCAAAGCTCAGTCCTGCCACAATTTCAAAATCATGGAAATATGTTGCTTTGGGAATGACAACTGCACCAGCCCGAAATCTCATAGAAATCCCACAGTCGAATTGAGAACCATTTGGTACTCGACAATGTCTTGACTGACATTTCATTTCGTGATTTACCAACTTTCTGCTTACAGGGATCCTGTTTCCTGCTTTACTGTTTGTGTTTACCGCTTTGCCACCCATTTCAAATCTGAAGAGGTAATACCAATTTAATACTGCATTTCTTGCACTCCATTTCCCCTTGTACTTCCTTGTGATTCATTGTCTGGTACGCAGGTTCCTTTACTAATCTGCAATCCAGTTGCAGATTGATCAAAGCAAAGGAAACAACATAAACAACCATTCTGATTGGAGGTTAAGAGGCACTGGGGGGAAGTTAAAGGGTGGACTATTTGCATAGTGACTGGCTCTGAAATGCAGAAACAACAAACACAGAACTAAAACGGTACCTTTGGCAATGTGGTAAGTGGTAAATGAAAAGTACGTGGTATGTGATAAATGGTAAACGAAAAGTTGGAAACTCGGGACAGTCTCTTGCAGTATTGCAAGACTTGAGAGACTGCATCGGTGTCAGGAAATTGATTCAAGTTCCTGATATGGAGAAATTACTCAAGAGTAAAAGTTTTGCTTCTCGTTTCAGCCCTAAAAAAAGGTTTTAAAAAGGTACCAGGAAAGAATCCAAGCTGGGGGCTTGGAGCATTAGAAGTGGTTTGTTGTGAATGAGAAGCTGGTTTTAAATCTCTCTCAGTTAAACAGTATCAGGATTATTTTATAATGCTAATTCAGAAAGTCAGTGAGTTTGTGGAAGTATAGGGAGAGAATAATAGCTCATATTTGGATGTTTGCAGATTTCTTCTGGAAAATAAGGAACAGAAGTAAATTAATATTGTGTGTTTGTGTGCATACATGAAGCAGGATATAAGGTTTTTACATTTCCAGGATGGCTGAAACTGTACAACACCACTTTCTCATATTCACCATTGGGCTCCTTTATAAACATCATTAAAGAGAACTTGGGCAATAAATCATTTAAGTAAGAAGGAAGGGAGGTAAAGAAAACTCCTAAAGGTGTTTGACTGGCAAGGGTCCCAAGGAAATCAAGCACTGCATCCATAACAACCTTGAAGAATTTTAATAAGCAAGAAATTTTGTTGTCTTGAAGTCTGACTCTAGTAGGGAAGTCCATTCTTATATTTCAAAACAGAAAGTATACAATTTCACTGGCTTACTAGAAGACAGAAATCAGCAAGAAGGTGTTATTTTGCTCTAATTTAAGAGAGGTCATAAGATTGCAAAGACGGTGAAATGAAGAACATCAGATGTCTGGCCCAAGTATATAGCCAGTATTTTCTGTGGGTAAGAACAGTACAACAAACATTCAGGAGTGTTTCCTTGGGTAAATTCTGGGTCAGCTGTAAGAGGTAAATGTATCAGAGGGAAAAGAAGTTGTTTTGGAAATGAGAATATTGCAGATGTGGGTGATAGCATGGGAAAGGGAGTGAGAATATTTCAAGTATTCCAAGGATCTTGCAAACCTGTTGTTGACATTGGAAATGTCAAGGTAAATATTCTAAATTGAAAGTTGGTTAAAAACAACCTTTAGACATAAAGGTAGACCATCAGCTAGTTTAAGAAAGTATAACTCCACTGACTTAATCTAAGCTAAACCTATCTACGTCACCTGAAAATTCAGTGTCTAACATGTAATATTTCAAACTTGATGACAAATATGTACATAAAACTAAAGGAGCTTTTCTTCCAAACATTTTTTATTTTTATTTTTAAAAATCAGATACTGCATCAGATCACATCACCACAGATACTGATGTGGAGGTCCTGACCTCTGGCCTCCAGGAGTCTCACCCCTGAAGCCATGAGAGCATCAGAGGCTAGCACCTGTTGGACTGAAATGGCAGTAGTCTGTCAGAAAAGAAAGCCAGAATCATAAGTCTTTAAAGCCCTATACAGCCTAGGCCTCACCTATCTGTGGGGCTGCCTCATCCCTCATGTCCTGGATCGGACCCTGCGGTCAGCCGGGGACACCC
Organism: Sphenodon punctatus; assembly: GCA_003113815.1. NCBI lineage: Eukaryota > Metazoa > Chordata > Lepidosauria > Sphenodontia > Sphenodontidae > Sphenodon > Sphenodon punctatus. Next base: position 1,367,718 of record QEPC01007352.1, read on the forward strand.
TCTTGCAGGTCCCCCCGGTCGGCCACATTCGAGAGGGCATTCTCAGTGGCCACACCGCAGCTATGGAATTCTCTCCTGTCGGAGATTCGTCTCTTTCCAGATTTCCCCTCCTTCCGTAGACAATGCAAAACCTGGTTGTTTTGCCAGGCATTCGGTGAGGGAGATGGAGTCAGCTCCAGTTTACCCAAAAGGGGGGTAAACTCCAACCTCCCATTTATCCTTCCCCGGTCAATAGACCCAGAGACAAACCTGAAAAATGTCAATGACTAATAGAATGTCAGCGTAACTTCCTTATGGGGCCGGCGTTCTTATCCGCTTCTATGCTTAGTCTGTGCCAGAGTGGTTTAACTTACAAAGGTGCCGGCAGTGATCACATGTCAGCTAGATTGTTGCAGATTGGTCCACTCCAATCCACTTCAATAAAGGGGGAGATATGAGAATCACTCCACTCGACATTCTATTAGTCGCTGAAAGTTTTTCAGGTTTGTCTCTGGGTCTATTGACCGGGGAGGGATAAATGGGAGGTTGAAGTTTACCCCCTTTTTGGGGCTTGGATTAAGTTTTGATTGCTACTGTTCTTTCCATGCATATAGAGCAGGGCAGAAACGCCTCCACCATTCTAAAGACTGTGTCACAGCTTTAATTGATTCTTTGAAATTGGGTAAGTGTTACCGTTACTGTATGTGGCTAGCAGTAACATTATTGTAAATTGGAACAGTATTCCTTTTGTTTATGATTAATTATTCTATGTGATTTAAATATTTTATTACCCTGAATGACTGCTATTGGTTTCTTTATGTATGTAGGGCAGGGAGGATGCGCCCCCATTGTTCTAAGGATCAGGTTACAGCTTGTAGCTGACATTGTGAAATGGGTCATTCCTGAAGACAGCTTATTAAGACAACTATAGCAGAATTATCATCGTAAGAACCCTTGAAGAAGCTGCTTTTTTGGCAGCGAAATGTTAGGACATTTTCAAATACCTTTTTGTCTTCTTGGACTTTGGTCCTTTATTGGATTTTGGTTCTTTAGATTTGTGGATCTACTTGAGTGCAGAGACCTTTGTTATTGGTTTATGTCTTGAGTGTAATTTCTATGTATTGACTATTGACCTTTGTGTCTTTGTCTTGTTTTACACTTGATGTTTTATAAATCTATAAAATCTATAATGTTGTCCCCCTTTTTGGGGTCTTTGCTCTTGTGGTATATTTAATATTTTTGCCTCTTTCGGAACTGTTATTTTTTGTTATATAGTTGTGATTATTACTGCTCCTGAATACCTTTTTGTGTGTGTGTGCAAACACCATGAGTGGTGGGTGTTTGTGCATGTGTGCTCCCGCTGCACACCCACCAATACCTGCTGCACACCTACCCACACCCACCTCCACCCACAGCGCCCTCCGACAGAATTAAGGATGCTCTGTGGGTGGAGGTGGGTGTGGGTAGGTGGAGGTGGATGTGTGTCCGTGTAAATGGGCACACACCCACTTACACCCGCCGCGCCAAAATACCCCCCACCCACCCCCATCCATGTAAAAAAGGTCTAAATGTTTAAAAGTGGGTTATTGAAAATGTAGTACAACCTATTCTTGATCTTTACATTCTATTTGCTGGAGAAACTGTAGTGGTTGGACCTGCTTTATCTTTCAGGACTTTTCCAGAAAGATAAAGGTCGAGGTCTATCTTACAGAACTTTTTTTAAAAAAATTCAGATCTTTAAGATTTAAAATCTTACAGATTTTTTTTTTAAACTTCCCTTACCGCTCTAGCAGAGCTGACCTTGGATGTGGTGTTGGGCTCCACTTTGGTTCTGGGGGACTTCAATATCCACGCCGATGCCAGCCTTGTCGGGGCGGAGCGAGAATTCATGGCCGCCATGGCAACCATGGATTTGCCCCAGGAGGTTATCTGCCCGACCCACGTGGGGGGGCACACCCTCGACCTGATCTTTGGTTCTGGCCTTGAGGCGGGGGGTCCGGTTGTGGGGGAGCCATTGTCATGGACGGATCATTATCTCCTTCAGGCCAATCTTCTAGCGCACCCTCTCCAGAAGGGGAAAGGACCACTTAGGATGGTCCGCCCTCGCAGGCTGATGGAACTCCAGCGGTTCCAGGAGGTCCTGAGGGAGTTAACCTTGGACTTGAACGGTCACTCTGTCGATGAGCTGGTCCAGCGTTGGAACAGCTTGCTGGAGGAGGCCATTGACAGGGTGGCTCCGAGATGTCCTCTGCCTCGGTCTCGTCACCGCAGGGCACCTTGGTTTACTGAGGGGCTGCGGTGTATGAAG
>QEPC01007352.1:1403882-1415579 GCA_003113815.1 Sphenodon punctatus
CCCTCTGTTCCCCTTCCTATGTCTCTCCCCCAGCTCCTGTCGCTCAGATTGTAAGCCCTAGGGGCAGGGACCGTGTCTATTTTATTACTTTGTAAAGTGCCATGTACACTACTGGCGCTATATAAATGTTTGTTAATAATAAATAATAATAAAAAAGGAAAGGATCTGTTATTACCCTTCACTGGTCAGGTGGAGGGGATGTTTGCCCTGTCAGGAATATGGTAGCATAGATGCATGGCAGGGTACTTGGTGAGGGTCCGCTGTTTATGCATGTTTCTGGGTTGCCACTGACTACGTATCAGTTTGTGGCAGTTATGCGGCAATGTCTGGGTGAACTGGGGTTACCTAGTCAGTTGTTTGGCTCTCACTCTTCTAGAATCGGGGCTGCATCGTTGGCTGCAGCGGCCGGTTTTTCGGAAAGTGATATTCAGGGTGTGGGTAGGTGGTGTTCTGGTGCCTTTAAATCCTACATTCAACCACTCGTGAAGCAGGGCAGCCCCTTCAACCCATACTGGAATTAGATTAGCGCAATAGGGGAGCATTTATGTTGATGTTTATTTGTCTATATTATTTCAGGGACAGGTCAGAAAATGATGAGAAAAAATATTTGGATCCTTGGTCACAGTTTCATTCGCTGGGTGGAAAAGACGGTCAGACGGATCAGTTGGGGGTCGCATCTCGGACTGGGATTCAGAGCGGAAATCACTTGGAATGGAAGAAAGGGCATGTTGTGGACCCAACCGATGTCGATGGTTTTGGGGTTGCGTAATAGGTCATGACCTGATATCATTATTATTCACTTGGGGGAGAACGATTTTGTTCGGGGATCCAGTTTGGACTTGTATGATAAGGCAGGACTGGGCGAGGCTAAGGGAGCTTTTCCCCTGGGCACATTTGGTCTTCACCCAGTTGATCCAACAGATTAAGTGGCCCAGGGCTTTGAATCCCAAGGGAGTGGACAAGGCCTGTAAAAGGGTTAACTGGGAGGTAAAAAGATTTATTGACCAAGGGTGTGTGTGTGTTGGCTAGAGCACAAGGCCATCCATTGGATGAAGCCTGAGTTGTATTGGGAAGATGGTGTTCATCTCTCTGATTTGGGAATGGGCATTTATCTTGGTAATATCAAGTGTATATTGAATAAGTTGATGTAATTTGTGCAGTCTGGGTGGGGGTGAGCAAGTCAAGGTGTCCTGGCTGCTTTTGGTGGCGTCAATTCAGTGCCAAAAAATAAATTAAAAGGCTCGCTAGGGATTTGTTCCAGCCTCAATAGGTGTGGAATGGGGACACAGAGGCACCTCAGGAGAAGTGAGAGATAGGGGAACCGATCAGGGGATAAGCGACTCACGGTCTCACCCAACTCTGAGAGGTGGTGGGACTGGCATACTAGCAGGATATATGCGGTCTCGAGGTGTGCTGGAACCGTCACCCCTGCCTCAGGACCATAACAACGGAAGGGGTCCAGGTTTAGGAATGAACTGGAATCTCCATTCAAAATTCTTTGAGCTAAAGGCACTGAGCTGATGGGGTGAAGGGTTAGTTCACATTTAGTGTTTGGCAGAATTAGAGCCCTTCACCTCATAAACCACCCAGATAGGCTAATTGGGTTCTTTCTCCAATCAGGTTCTTCAATCGGTTATTAATAAAGTTGCAGACATTTAAAATCCAATACTGTCTCTGTTGCCTCATTTCGTGTGCGTGTGACAAGTAGCGGTCTTACAGCAGCCATGTTTGGAGCAGCTGTCACTGTCACAATGAGAACTGCAAAATCATTCCTTTCTGACATCAGGAATGTCAGATGTAGCCATCTGATGTAGCCATCCTATCTGTGCTACTAATAAATTATATTTGCACCTAGCAATTGCAGGGTAATTAAGAGGTGAGCAGGTTCCACACAGGAACATACATATTATATTTCTGCTTGCCTGAGATGCTGTGGTTTAATTTTTCTTCTGTTATTTGGACTGAGAGAGCTGCAAAGATGATAGTGCAATGGCAATTTTAGAACCAGTAAAAGTCCGCAGAGAAAAAAATTAAAATTGAAAAATTATCCCTAATAATTAAAATAATTCTAAATTAAAACAAACATTTCAGTAATTGCCTTTGAATCATAAAAGCCTACCCAACCTGTTCTGAATTCTTTTTTAATATAATTCTTCTTTAATAAAGAATTCTTCTTTAATATAAAGAAACAACATCACTGTGTAAAATGGAACCTTAAGAGGCAGATTTATTGAGCCTGTAAAGCCATGATTTAGAAATGGGTAGTAGTTTGACAGACATTCCTTAACAGTGGATGATGCCATACCATTGATCACTGGCAGTGCTATAAAAGTTTTTTAAAAGCTCACTTTGGCCTTGTCAGGAGAAGGACCAGAAATTCTCATCACCGGCAGTCAGAAGAAGGTTTCACATTATTAAAATAGATGGTTTCCTTAGTCTGAAAACCTCTAAGGGGCATAAATTACAAACAACATCAAAGCAAATGAAAAGTTTCAAAGCAGGCCTCAAAAAGGCTGCTGGGGTTTCCTTAGCAGATTTTCATTTTTAAGAGTCACAGTAATTTGTTACTTCTTTCACAAAACAATTCCAGATGTGTCTGGTTTATTATTTTGAGGTTTGTTGTCATGGATTTTAAAGAAACAATATCACAATTATTTACGGTAGGGAAGTTAAGCCAGACAGACAGAATCTCCAGTTACAAGTTGCCTGGTTGATCTCATGGAATAAAACTTTGCAAACCTTTTTTGTGTTCTGTAAGTTTACAAAATGTGATTCTAGATATAAATTACTAGCAGAAAAGTCAATAATAATTAACCACAGATCTTCTGTTATATGAACACAGCAACTCATTTGTTAGCCTGTGAAACTTGATTTTATGAGATACAGTACAAAGGAAAGTAAGATGGAAGAATAAAGATGGGAGCAAGATGAAAGACACTATCAATTAAAATATTGTCTTTGTAAATTATTAAGCTAAAAAAAATCATGGTAAAAAGATTAATGTTTGAAAACAAGGTCCTGGTCCAGATGCAAAACAGACCTTGCACAACCACTTCACAGCTAAACAAAAGCAGTTTATATCTCCACACTAACATATGCTGTACATTTTAGACATTTGTAGTTGCCATGTGAGTTGAATATAATTTCTAAAGAAAGAAAAGTGGTTTTCAGGGAGTTATTTCTCAGTGCAGGGGTGGAGTGGGAAATGATTTGAATATCAAAGATAGCTAAGCTTTGGCAAAACCAAACTGTAGCTATTACATTTGGCAAAAGTTTATTCAAATATATTATCTGAGACAAAAGCATAGGCTTAGATAACTATATTGCTGTTAATAAAGCACAGTCATTTTTTCACAAAGAGAGCAATATCCGCTCTTCTACACCTTCAGAATTCAACCTTCCATTCTTCTTTCGTCATTATGTTGAACATAAATTTGGCCCTGTGGCAGGGGTAGGATGTCATGATATCCAGCAGGCCCAGTTTCCCTGCCAGTGGGATAGGACAAAACAAATCTTGTTGTGGTGGGGATAGGATAGACAAAGTTTTGACCTTAACAGGAATTTGTGTTACGAAAGTTTGTCTAGCCTCCAGCAAAACCCTCTTGTCATAGTGTGAGTCCCTGGAACCTGTGCTGCAGAGGAATGGGTTTTCCTGCTCCCAGTCACTCAGTTAACTGGAGTGGAAATCAGGAGCCCCACTCACTATGCTGAGCCTTGGGCCTGGGTTCAGTGTTGCACAATTAGGCAGAATACGGGTGGAATGTGGACAGGAGTGGGAGACAAAACAAAAACAAAATATGGAAGTGGGCAGGAGCCGGATGCGGTGGGATGGGACAGGATGAGGAAGGGAAAAGCTCTCCCATGCAGGGCTCTACTGGAGAAGCTGCATTCTCCACCATTGCTCCTGCAGCCTATAAAATCTGGTCTTCACCCAACAAATTCTAGTGTCATGGAGTGACCATATCTTCCCAAACTCATGTTAAACACCTGTATGTTCCAAACCATGAAGTGTAACTCTGTGGCTGAGAAGGAATGTTGATCCTATCATTTCTTCCCTGCGTCATTTCAGCTGCGGCCAGGGCCACCCACAGCTTCAGGGAGTAGTATGTGGACAGGATTTCCCCTAACCACCTGTTCAGAAGTGAAAGGGGTAAATTATGCCTGGATAAGTAAAATGATCTTACATTGCTGCCCCGGGCTGCTTTTGCAGGAGGGGCGGGGTATAAATCTTCAAAATAAATAAAAATAAATAAATACATTGCCTCCATAAAATACTCAGGCTTTGGTTCTGGCAAACCTGTGGGAGAAGGGAGTTCCATAGTTGTGGAGTGGCCACAGAAAATGCCCGTCTGCATGTCCTTGTTGTATGGACTTGATGCGCTGATGGAACATTCAAGAGAGCGCTTCCAGCTGTCCTCGGGGATTGTGATGGAACATAGGGAAGGATTTGGTCTTTCATGTAAATGGGACTCTGGCTGTTCACAGTTTTATAGGTCAAAACTAGTATCTTGAATTATTCCTAGAAAGCTACTAGAAGCTAATATAGACCCCAAAGCACAAGTGCAATGTGATCTCAACGACTAACCCCCATGGATGGTTGGTTCTAGAAAGTGGGTGGATGCATTTTGCACCAGCTGCAGTTTCCAAACAGCCATCAAGGGAAGTCCCGCATAACCATATTGAAGTAGTCTAGCCTTGAGGAAAGTGTTTACAAAGGCATGGATGATGATGGCCAAGTCTGAATCTGAAAGGAAATGTCACAGTCTTTCATCAGATGGACTTGATGAAAAGTGTTCCTAGGCACCACTGCAACCTAATGTTCTAGGCTCAGCAATGGATCCAGAAGCACCCCTAAGGATACAAACCTGAATAACCAAAGAAAGCTGGACCCCATCAATGACAGGTGCCCCTATCAACCATCATCACTTTAGTATTGTCAGAGGCCAGTCTCAATTGGCTTTTCACTACCAGGACCCCAGAATAGCCACAAACTGAGACTGCAGGACCCAGGCCAGATGAAACACAGAGAAAGAGCTGAGTGTCATCAGCATATTAATGGCACCTTGCTCCAAAGTTATGCACAATCTCACCCAGCAGCCTTTGTTACACATCGAACACAAGCAGAGACAACCCTGCAGGACCCCCACAGGGTGATGTCTTGAAGGGATGGCAATCAATCACCCATCATCACCCCCTGGCACCTCCCCAACAGCAATTAATGGAACCACTCAAGAACATTCCTGCAAAAGCTTGCCAGGTCATGCCAACAATACCTCAAGATCAACTCTATCAAAGGCTGCTGAGAGGTCTAATAAGATCAGCAGGATACAATTCCTTCTATTATCTCTCCAGGCATAGATTGTCCACTAGGACCACAAACCAAGTACTAGCCAGGATGAAAGCTGGATGGAAATGAGTCCAGGAATCTGATAGCTGGAAGCTGCAAAGTGAACACCAGTTCATAAACTTTTCCCCCAAAAGAAAGGTAGGAGATGGGGCTATAGCTGGACAGGGATGTTCTAACATTGTGTTATACTTGGTATGGAAAATCTGTGCATGCTGGTTCATAAGAGTTAAAATCCACACTGTAAACACAAGAACAGATTTTTTCATTAGGTCTAAAATAAGTGGTCAACTTTCCAGCTTCCAACTGAAAGAAAAGGATGAAATATAATTCTTAAAAATAACGTGGTTTTGGCTCAGATTAGCTAACTACATTCCAAAGCTAAGGCACTAAGCAGCTGTAGTGGAGATATACAATTCTTTCTTGCTTCCATTTATATAAGAAGAGGGAGACTAAAGCCATTGCTAAGAAATTGCTGCGTATATACCAGGAGTAGGAAGAACTACATAGCTTCCATACAGGAATCACATCAAATCAAATCCTTTATTTATTACTTCAGCTGCCGCCATAGCCATATACTTTAAAAAAATAAAAATAAACAAAATTCGAACACAAAAAAGAATTACATATATACATACATTTGGACTTCAGAAGTCCTTAATTTTAAGTCAACTTGTTTCCTTATAAAAGCAGTAGAAGAATAGAAAGCACAAAATCTATCCAACATTTTGAAGAGGCTATTATTAGCACGATCCCAGTTCTCAGGAATCAAAGCTCGTATAGAGCCTATATACAAACATAAGCATCCCCTCTTAAAAGCAAGCACAGTCTAGCCAAATGAGTCCTTCTACAAAATTAGAAGTAAACTAAAGTTACCTCATAGAAACACATAATCAAGAACACTAATCCTCATTACAATATCCTAGTTCTTCTATATATAGCACAGCCAAGCTAAACTTATCTCCTGGCATAATTTGCCTTTGGAGCAAGTTTAGGCTGATCTTGTCCTCTGCTATCTTGATACATGGATCAGTTCAATTTCTTTAGCCAGAGTATCTTATCAGGTGTGTAGCAAACACAGTTATACAGGAATCACATAACATTACAATGTAAATTCTACAGAAACTGGACAGTGATACTTCCCTTACAGAAAGTAGGCTTAACCCCTACTGTCATTAGACTCTAAGACAAAAAGGACAATAAAGACATTTTTCTAGTGCTTTTGAAGCAGCCAAACAGACACTTTCATTCATCATTACTAATTTGACTACCAAATTTAAGGTGAATGAGTTATACACAACTGCAGCACTGAGCCTCAGCCCCTGGGATCATGCTCAAGTCATCAGTACAGTGCAGGCAAGACCATAAAACCAATTTGCCAGCTTTCAAAGTTTACTTGCTTCTTGTGACCAGGTTTTTACAGCTCTGGGAATGGCCACATTTGGGGACATGACCTGATTGTCTGGGAAACTCTAGCTGCATGTCTCTTCTACCTACTGTCCTTACTTTGAGGTACAGGAGAACTCAATAATATTCAAATCAAACATTCAATTTAGAAGATTAAAACAAAGCAAAATGAGTTTTTTCATCTCTACTTTCAGATTGGGTATTTTCAGACATTACGGGCCTCCATTTTGACATGGCCTGTGGTCACGTCTACACCCCCGAGCGGAATCAGGCCGACCAGTCAACAGACGTGCCAGCCTGATTCTGCGCGGGGATTGGGGAGGGGGCGGGGCCGGGTGGCGCAACGTGCGGCCGCACGGCCCCGCCCCCCCAGCTGCCCACCCTCCCGGAGACAGGCGGGCACAGCAGCCAATCCGGCCGCTGCGCCTGATCCTGGCCCATGGCTGGGACCACGGCTGGGAAGCAGCAGCAGTAACAGATGTTACCAGCCGCCAATTCCCGGCCGTGGTCCGAGTAACCACGGTTCTGGAGGTGAGGCCGGCCTCACCCCCGGAACCGTGGTTCAAGGGATTCCCGCTGGGTGTTCACTGTGGTGAACATTTGGCGTGACCCCCTTCAGACGTTACGGAATCTCCACCACCACGGGCGGTTCACCGTGGTAAAAGGGAGGCCTGTAACGTCTGAAAATACCCATTGTTAGAAGGGCGGAAAAGCCTCATTCAATTTAAAGAAAGCAAGAGAATTAAAAAATAGAAAAATCCAGGAAAAGAGGTAAGGGCTGACATTCAGTGGAGATTTTAAACCGCATTTTCCTGTTGACCTCACAGACTCTACTTTTAAGAGTAACTAAGCATATGAAAGGAAAATACAGAGTCTCATTTGGTTCTGTGAACACTGTGACCATATTCTCTGAAGACAATATACAAGCTGAAAAGGGGAAAACAACAACTATGTCCTGGAGCTTTTGTCTGAATGGCTACATGAAATTTATAGGTGGTCATGACTAGATCTCTCTTCAGGACAAAATCTGGAAAATCTATTGGTCTCAAAATTTTGAAGAGAGACTCATAATTCACCAAAGTTCCTCTGTTTTGGGCAACTATTCTAGCCTGGTCTGAGCTTCTAAAACCTTTCAAACATTATTGGGGGGGAATGGTTTTTGTAACTATTTTCATATCAGTAACAATGAAGATATATTAAAAAACTTTAATATCACATTTTTCATTTCTCAGAATCAAACCCTAGTTAAGCCTGAAATCCTAGGTTAACCTGAGGGTTACTTCAGGGCATTAGCAGGACCGGGATCAGGGGATTGTAAAAGGCGCAGAGCAGGAAATATTGATAACATGCTGATGTACTATTAACCAATTGTATGGGAGCGTGATTAACTATCCTGCTTGTTGTTTCATATCCATTTCACGGTGAGAAGTTAAAAGTCAGTTCACTCTCTAGGGAAAGATGGCATTGCTGCTTGAGACACCTCTGGAAATGTGCATGCATTTCTGCTTAGGTCACATGGAAAATGTATGGATACTTGTCCGTATCACATAAAGATAACATATAATCATCATAACGTTGCTCTGTTCAGAAGCAGCACAGACTGTATAATGGCGGAGGTTATAAGCAGGTCAAAGCTAAGATGCATTGGCAGAGCTAATGGGGAAGCCTGCTTCAACTATGGTTGGCTCTAGTAAATGCTGTGAGTTACTCATTTGAACAAGTGTCCAATTTACACCCCCCAAAAATCTTTAACAGAGGAAAAAGAGGTCAGTTCATTCTAGCTATATGCAAGGCACATTAACCTTTCAGCAGCAGGTGGTGAGAAGAGTTGGTTCCAAAAGAGATTTAACTTAATGCCACAAGGCAAGTTTACGTGCCGCTCACTGCACTTACTGGAGAGCCCAAGGACAGGCCAGTTGATGGAGCTAGTCATCAATTAATCATGTCAGGAGGGCAAACACCAAAAGAAGTGGGATGAGAAAGGTATACTATCAAGGGGTTAAAAATCAGGATAGATTAGGAAAGTAAAATGAAAAAACACTAGAAAAGGTGACATTACCAAAAGGAGATGTTATCAATATTACTGGCCAATTAATTACACAGGAATAGAGGAATGTGGAAGAGGGAGGCTTAGAAATGAGATTGGCTTTGGGGACCAGCATTGGGAGTATTGTTGAGCAGGCAGTATCGGGAGATGCAGAGCCATACACTTGATAGCTCTTGTAAGGGAATCTGTATCTACTGCTCTTCTTGGTCTAACATTGGGTAACAACAAATGTGACGTGGGCCCATGTTGGACCACTGTGGCCCGGGACTCACCTGCACATGTAGTCCCGCACTACCAGATGCTGGACCAGAACTGCTCCGGGACGTGTAGGCAGTTAGTCTGGGTCGTGTCCTCAGAAAATCTCTGAGGATGCAGTCTGGGCCAAGGGCCACCCACACGGGCCAACATGGGCAAGCACATTTGTTCAGCATCACCATTCTCGTCTTGGTGCAGGGGTTGCCATAGCCGAGTGCTATGGCTGGTCGCCATGGCTGTCTGTCATAGTGGGATACTGGGAGCAGGGAAAGGTCAGCCACCTGCATGCTTGTTGAGTTCCTCGGCCTACCCAGGATGTGTGGGTGATGGGATGGCTCTTTGACTGTGGGCATATTAGGTTGGGTCAGAGAGCCAACGTGCCACCACGTCTGTTTTTACCCATAGTATTGAAAGGAAGTAGGAAGAAAGAAAGGACAAGGAGGCACCAGGGCTGGGTGGAGAGGAGAGGGGAGTCTGCTCAGGGCTTGAGACCTGTGATCAGAGAGGGCCCCATTTTCCTTTATATAGACCAGAAACAGAGAACCAGTGGGAAGGAGGGGGCCTTATATATCATTTTCCCTGAGGTCTCCATAATCACTCCAGTATCCTTGGAAGGTATCCATATCTACTCCTACAAGAAGTGTGCCACAGAGTTACTCAAGGGGAGCTCCACAAGTCATATAAAAAAATAAGCACGATGCTTGTTTTTGTTTTTTTATAAAAAAATCAAACAAAACAGTGTGGGAAGTATATGTATGGGTGCACAGTAAAAAACAGGGCCAATTTATGCACTCCCTAAAGAATCTTAAAATAGCCTAAATGGTAATTAGGATGTGTTTAGTATACTTGGCAGGTGTTGGTGAATTCCCTGGAATGATTTTGCTGTATTGCATATATCAATACTTCTTTTTACAGTATTTTTTAACCTGACAGACTATTTGCCCATTTTAATAATTATGTTTTCCTGTGTGTGAGACACACACAGAGAGATTCCCAAAAGTCTTATAACCATGAAAAAGAGTTACATGTATGCATCAGGATTAGATCAAACCTTCAAATGCCTTTTCAGTGGTGGTTCCCACATATTTTAATAATTATAATTTTGTTGCTCCAGACAACACCAAATACATGCAGAGTATATCAAATAAGAGTAGGGATTGCAATCCCATCAGTGGGTGGCATCCTCTATTTTGTAGAATTTTAGCATTCTTGTAACAGAGATGTGGTAGTATGTAAAGAAACTTGAATTGTACATGACTCAGTTTTTTAATATAAAATTGGTATTTCTGCAAAAATACCTCTCAAGATGATGGACCATGATGACCACTGTGCAAATCTGCTTTAAATACACAGAGAAAGAAATAATCTGAAACCAGGTACTTCTATTATTGCATTCCAAAAACATGTTTTGTTATTAAAAAGTTATAATAGAGTGCAACCTTGTTATAAGGTGTGTTGTTATAACACAAATTCATGGTTATTATTTATTATTTATTAATTATTATTATTATTGTTATAAACATTTCTATAGCACCAGCAATGTACCTGGTGCTTTACAAAAAACAAGATAGCCCGTGTTCACTGCATTTTTCCCATTAGATGTCTTTAGACGGACTCGGGGTGACTACCCCCATGTCTCCTGCATGCAGCCCTGCCTATGCCGGGTTTATATGGACCTGGGAGCTGCTGCGGCCTGTAGTCTGTCTGCATGGTGCCTCCTTCCCCACACCATAGAGCTATGGATGGATGGATCACCAGTCTAGAATGACGCCTGCAGCACTATGGCATTACATAGGAACGCCTGGCCAGGAATGGAGCGGCAGTGGCCATCCGCAAGTACACAGTCCACAGTGCTGTCTCTGGCCGGTGCCCTAGGTCTGGATGTACCTCTCCACTGGTGATATTCCAGAGCACCAATAATGGGGCTGGTGCCTGCTCTGCTTCTGCTCTGCCTGCACATCTGGCTGCCCACCATTAGACAGACGGGCCACCCGGGAGTGAGGTGGAGCAGAGCTGTGGGTGCTGTCTGTTTAAGGCTTTTGCTATATGCAAGTAGACAGATTAGCAGATAAGATTTCTCCCAGTGGAAAGACTCATCAGGCTTATATTGTCTAAGGGATAATGACCCATCACAACCACTCTGCAGGCAGGAAAGCCTATCAATTTCAAAACAAAATGTCTCCCTATCATTCAGGGACTGTGAGTATTTTATAAGTGGTCAGGGTATGCATAAAATGATCAGGGTCCCTGAATGGCAGCAGGGTGGCTGATGGGACATCCCTTAGATAATGCAAACCTGATGAGTTTTTCTCCCTATGGGGGAAGGGGAATCTTATCACAAACTGCTAATCTGCCTACCTACATATATCAGAGGGCTCTGTACATCCAAACACTTAAGATTTAAGCATCCTTGTTATAACTTGGTTTTGGTTATAACTCGGTATGAGGCATGACTCCCAAATATTTTGCTATAATTTATTTATTTCATGGATTTTTATCCCGCCCCATCCTGCAATGCAGCTCGGGGCGGTTAACAACAATAAAAACAGTTTTAAAACAATTAAAATACAAATATAAAATATATCAATAAAACAGGGCAGAGTACAATAATAAATAAATACATAGGTGGGGGATTAAAAATCAC
>QEPC01007352.1:1418880-1434091 GCA_003113815.1 Sphenodon punctatus
AGCCGCTGTCCCCGGGCTTTTAGCCCCCGCTACTTCCGGGTGGGGGGGGAGGGGACAGGACAGCCCACGTGGCTGCCCTCTGCGTTCCCCCCCCTACCCCCAACTCACAGATCTTTTCTTCTTCCCCGCAGGCGGTGTCTTTAGGTGGATATGGGGGCACCCCACCTCTGGAGCTGCTCCCCCTTCCTCCCGTCTGCCCTCTCCCAACCCACCTGGATCCGCTTTAGGTGGACCCAGTGGATTCCCCTGGCCATGGTCTGCCCATGCATCACCCACCCCCCACCATAGAGTTGTGGGCACATCGCCCAACGCTCTAGGCTGGCGTCCGCAAATCTATAGTGTTACTGGAGCAACGGCCGGTCTGAGTGGAACTGCAGCATGGATCTGCCGAGCAGATGGACAGCAGATCCACTCCAGTCTGATGCCCTGGGTTTGGTCAGCCCGCTCCTCTGACAGCACTCTGGAATGTTCCGGAGTGCTGTAGTGGGTCTGCCCTGGAGCAGGCACAGCTTGCTCTGCTTCCACATCTGGTGGGCCACCTTCAGACAGACCAGGGGTGAAGTGGGCTGGCGCTGTTGCCCACAGAGCTGCGGTCCATCTGCAAAATCAAATAAGGCTGCACTGCATATATAAACAAGATCAACATAAATAACGTGTAATTTTGCAGGAAGCACTGTGAATAGAATCTAACTGGACTAAATCTAGACTATCTAAACAATAACAGCCTCAGAAATATGCAAAGAATACATGACAGACTTCATCAGGCCTGTAGCTTGCAGTCCTAAAATTTTAGAAAATATTTATAGCTAATGCTAGTCAGACCTGAGAGTTCTGTCCTTCTGTTGAAAGTGGCTGCGATCCCCTGTCCTGTGGATCTGCGGTTTCCGCAGGGCACGATGGGCCCGCAATGAGGATCTGTGCGACTGCGGATGCGCGCGGCTCTGCAGGGCTTAGGATCAAGCCCAGTATCCATAAGCAAACTCTTTTCTTCCAGGGGGATAGTGACAGTTTTTGTGCATATGTTTCTGTGGATATTCTTAAAGAGACTGCTTTTCCAAAAAGATTTTGAAAATGAAACTTTCCAACAAGTAGAACCCAGTGACTGTTTTTACATGGACACTATTATTGCTGTTTTTACTTCAATAATAGCAATTTATTGCTATAACTGCTGTTTTTACATGGACACTAATCCGTATTTAAAATCCCAGATTCTTAAATCCTGGGTTCTTGTTTACATGGACATTTACAACCCAGAATAATCATTAATCTGGGATGCCAGCGTTCATGGTAAATACGGATTTAGATTAACACAGATGACTGAAAAATCCCATGGTGCTTCGCTGCTGAATTCCATTGCCTTCTTCCACTATGATTTTTGTTCCCCTTTAGAGATATCTTTGAATGATCCCACAGCTAATCGATGCACCAGGTTTGAGGGAAGAGAAATCAAAAGCTGACTGCTGATTTCCTTTCCAGAGACCCAGAAAGCACTGACAACTATAGACACGTTTCTACGTAGAGAGGATGTTTGAACTATTTACTAATCTCTATCCTCAATTCAGATTTACAGTTTACATGAACGTTACCCTGCGCTTATTTGATCCCGGGTTAAATAAATCTTTGAAAATGAGGATTAAATAAACCCAAGTTCAACCTTTATAATTTAAACTAGGATTACGTGTTTATACCGACATTTAAATCCGGTTTGAGAGACGTTATTCTGGATTTAACGTCTGTGGCTTTCCCTGCCTTTCTATAATTTTAAGTCTCATAGTATCTCTTGTTTTTAATTCAACTAGTAGCCTTCTAACAGCTACCTTCCAATTCCCAAGGAATTTATTCCTGTTAAATTCAATAACATGATGATACAGGGCTCAAAATCCAGCCCTCTATCATGTTACTGAATTTAATGGGAGAATGGGATAACAACGTTAAAAAACCCACACGCATGAGCGGGGATTTCATGGAACCATGCTAACATGAGTTAAATTTACATTAATCTCTGCCCCTCCCTGATCACCGGTAAGTACCCTATACTGCTAGGTTTGACTTCTCTATTAGCACAGGTGGAGGGCTTGGACTGTGGAAGTGGTGGGGATTGGAGGGGTTACCTGTTTGTTTAGCTGTGACTGCCTGCCACTCACTGGAGTTCCCTCCCTCCCACTCGGGTATTTAACCAGGGTTTGGTGCACTTTGCGTGCCAGCCAAAGGGTGACACCAAAGGATGTCGCCCATTGGTGGGGCCGTTGGTGGGGACTCGTTGGCGTTGGCACCCCTCCTTGGTCTTCAGATCTTCACCACTGTTTATCAGGAGGAGCAGTGAAGAGTCGGACAGCCCTAGAGCGGAAATTCCTGGTCTTCCGTGATAAGACAACCTACGTAACCGGCAAGATATACATGCTGGTCTGAAGATTTTTGCAGCACTTGCCTATGGGACATCTGCATAGCGGCTAGCACTCTCTCTGGCCGGAGAGGTAAGCGGGAGACTGGACCCTGGGGTGGCTGGGGCTTGTCAGAACCGTTGTCTGGAATTGTTCCACACATTTGGAGAACTGTGGGGGTGTTCTTGAGCTCTGTGCCCTGGTCCTTGTGGACATTGCTGCAATTAGCACTGACATTTGGTGCAGCTGTGATGAAGAGGCAGCAGACCCGCCCTCTACCTTTGCTTGTAGAGCTATTCAGGCTCGCCTGAGGGCTGCACGCACAGGGGTGCCTCCTTGGTCCCCTGCTGCTGTGTTCTCTTGTTTTACCCTTGCTGGGCGGACTTGTTTTGTATATGTTTGTATGTGTTACTTGGAGACACTAGTATTTGGGTAAGATATCTTGCTGGCAACCTGGGCTGGGACTATGGAGCTGAGATCCTGTCTGGCCCGCTCCCATGTCAGTTTGGCAGCTGAAATTGATCAGGCCGAGAAGGGTTGGGGGCCTTCAGGGGGTCCCATCTCTACTCAATCCAAGCTGATGCAATTTTTCTCTCCCTGTTTGCCACGAGGGACTGTAGAAGACCCAATTACAAACTCCGCATCCCCCCTAGGCAACCAGCCTCCCATGGTGTCGCAGATGGCTGATAATTCAGATCCGCCTATCAATCTTGTTGATCTCTATGCCCATCTTTTATCCTTAATTAAAAGGTTTGATGTCTACACAAATAGGCAGGAGATTGACATGGATGCAAGGTTTAAAGAACTGGAGGAAAAACTGGACCATTCTTATGACCTCCTCTTCTCCATGAAGGTCTTAGTTGGTGGGCTGTGGATGGAATTTAGCAAGTTTAATACCATCCCCCAGGCCCTTGTCTCTACGGCTCCTCCAGGGTGTGACATAGCCATTCAAACTGACAACCTCTCTGTTGCAATGGGTGGGATTGTTTTAAACCTGGCAACTTCTCCCATTTCTGCTTTGTTTGATTCCTGCCCACCATCTGCTACAGAATCTTCCTCTAAGGAGATACCGACAGTACTTGTATGGGCAGGTGAGAATGACAATCAGCCCCTGGGGATGCTGCAGGAGCCCCGATTCATATCAGCATCTCCCTCAACTTATACTAACCATCTATCCTCCCCTAGGGATATCTCTGCTAGCAATGTGCAGGGAGGCCTTGTGTGTTCCTCTGTGAGACACGAGTTCCCTCTAGGGAATCCACGTGATCCATCTACAGGCCAACTAACCTACCCGTGTCTCAATGCTGACAAGTATCCCCCTATTTACAATGTTAGGAAGTCTAGTCCCCCCAAGGTCTGGCCTCAGGATACCAAAGAGCATTGGGCTCCAGCTATCACCTTTCACTTTAATAAGAGAAAAAGATTTGGGTTCCTGAGGTGTGAGCCCTTGGACCTCTCCGGACTTATAGAGTACATCAAAGTCTCCATGGGAATTACTGTGCACTTGGGGTGGGCTGCTGATATCATACCGCTTTTAAGTAGTGGCCGTTTCCATAGATGGGAAATCATATTCAAATTGTTGGGTATCACACCCAAGTTATGGTCAGCGTGGAGGCACTTAAAATTCTCAGGTATTTTCTTACAGAGAGTTGAAAACACGTTGGCACATGCCATACATTATTCTACAGACATGTACGATCAAGTCAGGAGTTTGTCAGACTCCATAAGTGTAACTTCCCAATCTCATACCAGCGTTACTATGAATATGGATATGGTGACTGAATGGGATCTCTTGGATGTTATGGGATATTCCCCTAGTTCAAACTTACTTAAATGTGATTCTCAGGGAGCCCCGATGCATCTGGGTCCTATGGAACCCATGTCCATTTCTGGTAGCAATCCCAATGAGGAATTGCCATCTTCTGTTCCATCTCTTCCCATTTGCTCTACTCTGGTCCCTAGTATACGGGTTGGCATGACATATCAGAAGCCCCCAGAACTATCCTTAGGTACTGAGAAGCCACTTCCTCAGCCAACTTACTGTTCTACCTCAGTGGAGGTACGACTCTCTTACGAAGAGATAACTTCTCCCTCGTTATGACAGCCACAGTTCTATAAGCTTAGCTGTCTTCCATGGAATATTGAAGGTCTTAGTTCTAAATTACTGGATGATTACTGGGTTGATTTTGTAACCAACTATGACGTATTATGTTTCCAAGAGTCCTGTCTCCTACAAGATGCAATGGATTCTTTTTGGTTGGATGGATTCCAGGCTTTTGGTGTAAGCGGATCCCAGTTCCCCTAAAGAACTGTGTGGTTCTCCAGATTAAATGCCCAGGTATGGAGGAACCTTTAATTGTTAACATTTACGTTCCTCCTGAACCTTCTCCTTATTACCTACCTAATGTCTGGGACCACTTAACTGGTGTATTAGATCATTTAGCGCAAGATTATCCCAGCAGCGTGATGCTGATAATGGGCGATTTCAATGCGAGAACAGGGAATTGATAGCATTGATTCTCAGCTGCAATCTTATTTTAAGATCCCCTCTCGAGGGTCTATGGATGCAACTGTAAATGTCCATGTGAAGAAGTTAGTCCAGTTAATACATGAATTGGGCCTTCTGATAGTTAATGGGAGGTTACCCTCGGACCATTTTGGTCAGTTCACTTACGATTCTATTTTGGGCGCCAGTGTGATTGATTATGTCATGATTTATTATGTCATGATTTTCCCAATCCATTTCCCTGTAGTTAAAAATCTCAAGGTCCTGCTGAGACCAGAGGGGGATCATTACACCTTACAACTGGACTTAGCAGGGTGGGGAACCTTCAGGGGCAGGAGCACTTACCTTCTATTGGCTCATCCCAGACTCAGCTCGCAGTTAAATGGACAGCCTCAGTTTCATCACAGGTATCTCAGTTGTTATATTCGCCAGATTTTTTAGACATGCGCGAGTCTCTTATGGCCACAGATGACCATGCAGATGTGTATGCCTTGATGGAAACCATTCTTGAGCGCTTGCTCCCATATGTTACTAAAGAAGTGCTTTTGCAGCTCAGTACCAAGCATCAATTTAACAGCAACCCTTGGTATGATCGGGAGTGTAGAACTGCTAAGAGTACTTTGGCTAAGGCTAGGAGGGTTTGGAGCAGATACCACCTGAAAGCCGATTGGGACTTATACACCTCCAAAAGGAAGGAGTATTATGACCTTCTACGGGGCAAGAAAGTCTCTAAGGCCGCTCAAATTTGGGCAGATCTCCAGGTTGTGGCTAAGATTCAAGATTTGTCCAAATTCTGGCATTTTCTTAACACCTGGCAGCAGTAGGCCAGAGTAGGCAGAACAGTCCAAATTAAGGACGAATCCTGGATCTCTTTTTACAGAGATCTGCCCTGAAATTAATGATTGGATCTCTCCCTTACTCTTGGATTCGGCGGCTAGGCCACAATCCCCTCCATTTACCTTGGTAGTCAGGGAGAGGGAAGTCTTTGAAATTATAGGCAAACTTCGGTCAGGCAAGGCAGCGGGTATAGACGGCATTCCCCCTAGAGCTGTTTAAAGACAACTCTGAATGGTGGGCCCCTGCTCTTGCTAGGTTTTTTACAGCCATCCAGGCTACTCACCTAATTCCAAGTGCCTGGTCAGTAGCCATTATTGTCCCTATCTTTAAGAAGGGAAACTCGAATGAGCCCCCTTCTATAGACCTATTAGTCTTCTCCCGGTCTTAAGCAAATTGTATTCTCGAGTTCTCCTGACCTCTCTTGAAGACTGGGCCCAATCTCAATCCTCCATGGCAGACGAGCAGGCAGGTTTTCGCCCAGGAAGGTCGACCCTGGACAACTTTTTTATTCTTTCGCATTTGATTGACAAATATGCGTGAATAAGGAAAGCCAAGCTGTTCTTAGCCTATATAGATCTTGCCAAAGCTTTTGACTCTGTTCCGAGGAAGCTTTTATGGCAGAAGCTACGTAATATGGGCATAACCCTGATCTCTTAGAACTTATCATCTCACTCCATGGAAACACCAGGGCGGTGGTTAGAGTGGGCCCTTACGGCCAGTCTACTAGTCCCTTTGTTCTGCAGCAGGGAGTAAGGCAGGGCTGCCTTTTGGCCCCCCTCTTATTCAATCTTTTTATAAACGATTTGGTCCATATGGTAGGAGCCACCTATACTACTCCCCCTCTTATTCAGAGGAGACCAATTTCTATACGCCTTTATGCAGACGATATAGTCCTATCCCAGACAAGCCAGGGTCTCCAACAGTGTCTAGATGCCCTCAACCAATTCTGCATTCAAAATCATATGGCAGTTAATGTCAACAAATCTAAAACCACGTGCTTTGGCACGACCTCCCCAAAATATGAGTGGAGAGTAGGATCACAGATAATATCTCGGATGACTCACTACCTCTATCTTGGACTTATATTTTCAGCAACCCAAGCTTGGAGGGCCAATCAGGAATCTTGGGCAACTAAGGCATCACAGACGGTTGCTGCGATCTTAAGGCTGTATCTTTCTACCCCAGTGGCCCCTCTTGATTTAGTTGTGGGTGTATTTAAGGCTACGGTTCTCCCCCAACTCCTGTTTGGAACCGAGCTAACATTCTATAGCTATGTCCCTAGATGGGAATTGCCCCAAAACATCTTTTGAAGGAGCATATTAGGAGCTCCAAGAGCTACTCCCCTCGCCATGCTTCAGCTCAAAACAGGTTTGTTATCACTCCAGTCTCATTGTAATCTAAGAGCCTTACTGGTGCAAATTATCTCATGGGAGGGTCTCTCCTCTGGCATATCAGTGCTATTTGGAACAAAGGGCGCATTCAGGTACTCTGCAATACAAATTGTGGAGGGGTATTAAAAAACTGGCTAATAACCTCTCTCTCCTGACAGTAAGGCACTAAACTATACTGTCGATAAGATTGAACTAAAATAGTATCAGAGACTCAGCTATAATGAGTGATCTGCAAGCTGTAGCAATAACTAAGATCGCACCAATGTATTCACAAGTTAAACGCAACTGCACCTTAGAAACTTATCTTCTCCAAATGCAAGATCCTAACTTAAGGAGATGGATAACTCTCCTCCAGTTTAATCTGATAGAAACAGCGGTAGTGACTGGCAGAAGGGTTCACATTCCCTATCCTAACAGAATTTGTACCTGTAGCTTACAGGAAGTGGAAACTGTTCAACATCTTCTCTTCTGTTGCCCGTGGTACACAGATCTTAGGGAAATATGGATAGAACCTTTATTTCAGAATTCTTCCCTCTCCCTAGCGGATAAGATGTTCAATTTACTGGTAGTGACAGACCCAGACTTTAATAAAGCAACTGCTTGTTTCCTTAAACTTGTGGGAAGGGGACGGGAAAGTGTTAATGCTTAGGGATCGGGGTCCCACTTTAGAGATGCTACACCTTTTAATTACTGTGGTATTAGGTGTATAGCCTGTATCTTGACACAAACTATGCGATTTGATGGGAAAATTGCTTTATTAGTCAGTACATCCCAGGCGTCTCTACTTTTATTAAGTTTTGTCATGATTATTGTGGTTCTCTATTATCATTGTGAGTTCAATTTTGTTTAGTTTATATTTTATTCTCACTCCTGTGTTTTTTTAAACCTTTTTATGTATTGCAGTTCTTTGTTATAGCAAATTGCTGGGAACAAATAAAGAATTGAATTAGCATAGAGTCCCTCCTGCTGCAGCCCCACATGGCTTTGGGGTGGGGGGGAGGGAAAGGAGGCTGAAGCAGCTTAGGAGAGAGAAGCAGCACAGGGGGTGCCCTTTTCTAAGTATAGTGGGGTGCTGTTTATAGCCATATATATGTGGGCTGTCTTTAGTCAAGTCTGGTGTGTGTATGTGAGTGAGTGTAGGGAGGGAAGAGTGTGTGTGTCTCCTGACTATTGCAGGGCCAGGGGGCAAACAGCTAACAAATGACAACAGAATGAAATGAAAAAGGTACGCTTCCACCTATACAGTGGCATTCTTGGCTTCATGGAATATTTGATAATATTCAAATAATAGGTAGTCAATTGATCGGTGTGCCAACACTAGATGGCATGGAGGGGTCCCAAAATCCTGATGTTCCCCCTGGCTTTCAGTCAGTTCAGCCTGGAACTCAAAGCTTGAGATAGGAGGGGGCTCTTGCTTCCCGACAACCAGGTGACTGGTGAGCAGCAGGAACCCCTCCCTCTGACTGTATCACCATTGGTGGCAATGGGGGAGATGCAGTGAACACTGGTCTCTAATTATACGCCCCAGGGGGTTGCAGTGCAGAAATGGCCCACTGCTTCTGTTTCCCACCAATCAGCTGGTTGGTGCAGTGCAGGAGCAACCCTTGACAACCTGCCCTGCACTCTTGTGTTGTAAAAATACGGACTTTCCTGGGAAAAACTCCCAGTCTAGGTTTGACTAACAAATGCTCTCACTCCATCCATATAGGAACTGACCAGAAAGGCACACAAGTTCAAAGAAATAAAGTTTTACTTAAGAGAAGTAATTTATCAAGACGCAAGACAAGCAGGAAAAGGGATATCTGATACAGAATTAAAATTAGATGCACAGGGACATGAATCAGAAACCAGACCCAGTAATGCATTAATGATTTCACACAGTACCTATAAATGATTTTAGGAATAAAAGAATAATGGCTGGTAAATGAAAATTAACAATTTAAAGTGAGAAGTGGTCTAATTAGAGAAGCATCCTCAAAGGAGATGGCCAGTCTCCTCGAACTGGCAAGTCTTATCCACTAGAAGAAGTGAAGTGAATCTTTCCTCAATAGCAACTCTGCTAGGGGCCAAGTGGCTCTCAGACAAAGTTTCTGGGGTGATTAACTGTGCACCTGGCACCAAATTGGGTCAACTTTTATAAACCACATTGCTACAATAACGAATATGGTTAACCCCTTGATTATTAATTAAGCTTAGCAATTTTATTATAATTTTAGTTAAATAGTAATCATTTTTATATAGCACCCCTGTCATGGCTCTTGGAGAGCTTCACATAGAACCTATTAACACAGCTTTTAATTCTCACATCAACCCTGTGAGGTGGGATAGACTGAGAAAATATTGTGAACAGCCCAAGGTCACCCAGAGAGTTTCTGGCTAAGGTGAGACTAGGGGCGCTTTTAGACGAGCTGCGCTCCGTTGCGCATCGCCATGGCACATATTTTGAAACCTCCGCCTGATCTAATTAGACGAGACAGAAGTGGCTTAATATGTGCATATTACGGCGGTGGTGCATTTTTAAAGTCCGCGAATTAAATACCTCGATTGTGAGGTATTTAATTTGCGGACTTTAAAAATGCGCCACCGTCGTAATATGCGCATATTAAGCCACTTCCATCTCATCTAATTAGATCAGGCGGAGGTTTCAAAATATGCGCCATGGTGATGTACAACGGAACGCCGCTCGTCTAAAAGTGGCCTAGATCTGGGGCCTCCCCATACCTTCTGGTCTAGGTACTGTGTACTTAACCACTACACCACACTGGTGATGACATTCTGGTGACAATATGGTGGTATTCTGCATCATCCAATTAGACTCTTTATCTCACTTCTCAGTTCTTATTCTGACTTGCTAATCTGGCCTTCTCCATTTCTCTCTCTATTGGCAGAACTCCAACAAGGTCAAATTAGCCTTAGGCCTAGTAACACCTATTCCCTATTCCTCACATCTCTTAGCCTGATTTTACTTATGTCAAGCAAGCAACCAGCATATAGCTATTAACCAAATAAAATATTACAGTTTGGGTGAGTTGGGGAGGTGCACAAGGTATGCCTTTGAAATATTGTAAAAATCCAGGGAATCCTTGATCCTAACCTAGCACTAAAGAAGGTATCTGTTACCTACTTCAGAGGTAATTCCATTCATTATAAAATAACCATCAGAGTGGATTCTAAGGAAGAAGGGTCAATTTCAGAGGAAGACGACTATTGTTTTAAGCACTCTAATTGGGATTAGAGGCATGAGGATAGAGGTGGATACTGCATTATATTAGGGCTTGTTCTAACATCTAGAAAGACATGGCCCCTGCCTGAATTGCTGGCTTCCTCTAAACCCGAGCTTTCATCAAGAGAAGGTGACAGGTAGAAGAACGAAGGATGAACAGTTTCCTCTGTTTTTGTGTAGTTTACTCCCAAGAAAACTGTACTTGGGAATGGGAAATATTGATTTGTGAGAGACAAGACATCTTCATGGCTGGGATTCCATTGTAGGAGTGAAGCATATCAACAGAAAGACATGCGATCCTGAGAGGCAAGATTGGTTCCAAGCCCCAGGCCTCTCAGTATACTCACTGATCTGATATTGCCTGAAAACAAATTGGCCATATCCTGTTCCTGCTGTTTTACAAAAATTTTCATTTCTCAAGGGAATAATCTAGAATGGGAGCCAAATGGGGCAAGGTGGCTGGCTACAGCACATGCTGTTTGAGTTACTACTAGGGCTGGAATGAGATTTCACTAAAATGAGACATCTCAACGAAATGGAGGTTCCTGATTCGCCTGCCCTGATGCCTGATGAATTCTCAGGCAATAATAACAACAATTAAAAAAAATTACTGTGCATGCACAAGTGGCCGCTGGACCATAATTCATAGTCCTTGCACACGTTGGGGGAGAGGGAGCTATGCAGCATTATCCAGATCCACCTGCTAAGAGGAATTTCCTGCTTTGGTAGCAGTGAGAGAGGGGACCCTTGTCCGGGGAGCTCCTCTGTGTCTAAGGGTAGATGGCTTTCCATCTACCCTTAAACCCCCATGCCTCTGCACCCAGCCCCTATGCTATGTATTCTGAACCTATCTTCTGCTTTAAAGGACATATTCCTTTAAATTTGCATAAACGTATATGAAGCAATGAATGCAGATTTATGCAAATTAGCACATTAGCATCAGGGTTTCTTCCCTGGGCGATGTGGTTGTGGAGGTGGCCTCGTGCGGAGTGGTTTGGAGTTGTTTTTTTTACTCTGGGCGAGCAGAAATTGAAATTTCTCTACCTCATTCCCCGCTGCTCTCTGCAAAAGGTTTAAAACCAACCAAAATAATGCGTCCCCCGAAAAGAGTATAAAAATTTAAAGCAGTGTAAAAGCAGTTAAAATTAAAAGCAGTGTAAAAAAAATGTTAAATTAAAATTAATTTTAATGTTTCAATTAAAATTAATTTAAATTTTTTAATTAAAAATTATTAATTTTAATTTTTAATTAAAATTAAAAGCAGTGTAAAAATTAACAACTAGTCAACAAAAGTTCGGAACAAATTCCAAGTTGTCTTTGGGTGAAAACAAATGTGCCAGCAGCAAGGTGACTCCTCGCCTCACCAGAGGGTGAACCACTGCAGCTGCCACTCCTTGGGTTGGCGGAGAGGGCTGTTCACACAAGCGTCCCTCAACCCTTAACCAAGGTGCAGGGACTGCTGGCACAGGCCCCTCCACGCCCAGGGTGTCCTGAGGATGGGACAGGGCTCCTGGGCCAATGTGATGCAGCAAGTTCAGGCCCAGGAAGTGCTGCTGCCAGACAGCTAATGGGGAGGGGGGGGGGCGCGCTCCTGATCAGCTGTTTGGTGGCAGAATGAGTGCATCAAATAGCTGATTGAGGGGCTGGAGGAGTGCACTCACCCAGCCCCACTGAACAGCTGATGGCGGTGGGCCTGGAGGAGCTTTAGATCAGTGGGGCTGGGGTGAGGACACTCCTCCAGACCTTCCAGAACAGCTGTTCAGCACGGCTGGGATGAGTGCGCTCCTCCAAGCCCCTTGATAAGCTGTTTGGTGGGGCCAGGGTGAGTCTGGGGGCCTGACCTACTGATCCCGCCTCGCAGCAGGGCTGGGCAGGCCTACCGAATGTGCAGGCCTGTGCTGGCCCAGGTGGAGAGGCTTTGGCCAAGGAGGTATCTCTGAAATTTTCAGGAGACACATCCTGTAGCAGCTGACAACCTGCACTGGGGTAGACATGGGCTTATATCTGGCGGGAACAGAACAAACATACAGGCAAGTCGCAGCCCAATGCAAGCTACTGTCACATCTGTTTTGATCCTCTGAAAGAGACAGGAAAGTAGGTGGCAAATGAATCAGCAAGACAGAAAGATGTCAGAAAACCCTGCTTTGAGTAGCAGGTTCTTTTTTTTTTACTTAAATTACTGAGGGAGAAATTACTTTTCCATCTGCCCTTCACAACTGCTCCTCAGAAAGGAAATTTGAACATCCGCTACGTGCAAGCTGTTATACCAGTTACAGAATCAGAGGGCACTTTTAGACGTGCCTCCAATCTTTGCAGACTTCAAAGTCCACTTTCAGCTACCTCACACAGGTGGAGTTTGGACATGCCCTCCCTGCACCGGCAGCTGCCCGTCCGCCACTGGAAATAGCAGCACCAGGCAGCTTGCACATTCTTTTGAGAACCAGACTTGTCAAACCCTGATATCGCGGTTTGACAAGTCTGGTTTTCAAAAGAATGTGCAAGCTGCCCGGTACCGCTACTTCCAATGGCGGCCAGGCAACTTCCACTGTGGGGAGGCACATCTAAACTCCACCTGCACAAGGTTGCTGAAAGCAGGCTTTGAAAAGTGCCCACAGAGTCACATGGCTGGAAGATACATCAAGGGTCATCTAGTCCAGCCCCATTCATCACTGCAGGACCAACCACACCCCAGCTATCTGCAGAGAGAAATCCCACCAATAGCTATAAATAGAGATTAGGACCAACCAGAGCAGACCAATGCCTGAAATAAAAGAGAACAATTTTAGAGAAAGAAAGTCCCAAACAGGCGAGCCACACCCATACTGCAGGGGAAGGCAAAAAACCCTCAGGGTTGACTGCCCAGAGGAAAAATTCCATCCTGACCCCAAATATGGCAATCAGCTAAATTTTGAGCATGCATGCAGGCCCCACCAGCCAGGCACCCGATATACAACTGTAGTACCCAGACTTCAGAATGCCCCAGCAGTTGCACCTCCAGCTGCAGACAACTTTGATGCTTCAGAATTGAAAGGGGGAAAAAAAAAATCACCACCAAAAAATGAACGTGTATTTTTGGAGAAATTCTGCATCTTCCACAAACACAAAGGCCAACCTTTTCAAAACTAGGTACCTGAAATTAAACGCCTAAATCTGTGTTTAGGCACCACTATCTTCTTCTGAGTCTTCAGCATCTCTGAAAATAAGGCTATTTATTTAGGTGCTTAATTTTGGAAATTCATTCAACAAAAAATCCAGACAAGACTGAAGTGATGATGGCTGACCAACCTTGTAACTTGGAAGGGATTGGGACTCCGGTCATTGATAGTGTCCGGTGGTCTCCTCTGGTTACCCAGGTTGCAGCCTTGAAACACTTCTGAATCCCTTGCTGTGCCTGGAACACCAGGTTGTGGCAGTGGGCAGGAGCGCTTTTCACCAACTCCATCTGTTGAGGCAGCTGTGGCCCTTTCCGATACAGATCTGATCACCATCATCCATGCTTTTACTCAAAACTAGATTATTTCAATGCACTCTACATGGGGCTGCCTTTGATGACTGTTTGGAAGCTGCAGCTGGCGCAGAACGCAGCAGCCAGGGGTGTTGCTTGCTAGCTCCTAAAAAGATCAGGGGCTCCCCTGTGTCTCCCCTAGGGGCGCTTCCTGGCTCGTGTGTATGTGAATTAACTTTAAAGGTGCTTTTGCCCTTCCTCAAAATGGAGGTTGTCTGTGCTCACTGCACCTTCAATGATGGTTTACAACTGTGTGTTTCCCACAATTCCAACGACAAACATTCCACAAGCAGAAAGCAAGTAATAAAGCGCGCTTGCAGAGCACTAAATTCTAAATGGTCAAGCCACAAACACATGACACCTGAAAATTAACCAGTTCATTTGTGCCTCCATCAATTCATGCTGCCCCCACCCATACCCAGTAATTTGTGCTCCCATAATCAATTCACACTGCCCCCCACTCATAACCAGTTCATTTGTGCCCCCATAATCAATTCATGCTGCCCCCACCCCATAATCAGTTGAAGGGAGCCAACAGGACAGCCTCATGACATGGGGAGAGGTGGGGGCACAGGGGGAGTGTGAGAAGAGGGGACAGCCATGTGAGGGAGGGCGGGGGCACGGGGCAGGAGAGGGAGCAACTCTCTCGCGTGCACACACTCTCTCACATAGAGATACACATAACACAAATACATAGACACACTGACACTCACATACAGACACACACACTGTCTTACACACACTGTCTCTGATCTCTCTCACATAGACACAATCCTCATGTAGACTCATACATAGACACACTCTTACACCCACACACTCTGATCTCTCTCACATACAATCTGATCTCTCTCACACATACATAGACACACACATACACAGATTCTCACACACACACTAGGCCTTCCGGGGAACTTCCGGGTTTCCCCGGAAGGCCTACAGCGTCTCTGACGCCGGCAGCCACAGCCGGCGCTGAGGCCTCTGGACCGCCCGCCGCCGCCGCCCCCGGAGCTGAACTAAAAAGGTACTGATCCAGTGGGAACTTGTAGTAGGGTGATCCCTGGGGTGGGGTGGGGGGTGTTAAACCACCACCCCCAGGGATCAGGTCTATACTTACCAGCTGCTGCTGGGACGCCGCGGCCGCTGGTGCTGGGGGGGGCTCTTGAACTTGCCCGCCGGAGGGAATTTTTTTTAAAAAAAATCCAGGCTGGGCAGGGTGGGTGGAAGGTGTCCCCCCTTCCACCCGCACAGCCTGGGAGGGGGAGGGGGAGGAATTTTATTCCATTGATTTCAATGGGGACACAGTGCCCCATTGAAATCAATGGAATAAATCCGGTACCGGTATACCGGATTTAATCCGGGAATCCGGTT
>QEPC01007352.1:1448556-1486047 GCA_003113815.1 Sphenodon punctatus
CAGGGTGGGTGGGGGGTGTCCCCCCTTCCACCCGCGCAGCCTGGGAGGGGGAGGGAATTAATTTATTTCATTGGTTTCAATGGGGACACAGCGCCCCATTGAACTCAATGAAATAAATCCGGTACCGGCATACCGGATTTAATCCGGGAATCCGGTTTTTGCAGAACCGGTAACCGGTAAATCCGGTAGCCGGTAATGGGCCCGGGGTCCCACCACTACTGTTTACCCTTATCCTTGCCACATGGACCTGCCTACTGTCATTCTCATCGTAACCAAGACAGTACGTGCACTTGAGACCTCTCATCTTCATGAATGTTAGACCCCTTGTCTCTCCCTCTGTTCCCCTTCCTATGTCTCTCCCCCAGCTCCTGTCTCTGAGATTGTAAGCCCTACAGGCAGGGACCGTGTCTATTTTATTACTTTGTAAAATGCCAGGTACACTGCTGGTGCTATATAAATGTTTGTTAATAATAATAATAATAATAATAATAAGAACCTATAAAGCCCTACACGGCCTGGGTTCCACCTACCTGCGGGACTGCCTCACTCCCCGGGTTCTAGAATGGCTGTTGAGGTCGGCTGGGGGGTGCCCTTTTGGAGGTCCACCGTGTTCAGTGGTGGGCCACACTGGAGAAGGCGTTCTTGGTCGCCACGCTTCAGTTGTGGAACTCCCTCCCAGTGGAGGCTTGTTTGGCCCGGGACCTTCCCTCCTTCAGGCGTCAATGAAAAACCTGGTTGTTCCACCAGGCGTTTGGTGAGAGAGACGGGAAGGATGAGGGACAGGATTGGGTTGGGGGGAGGGCGGAATTGATGGTTTTATTGTTTTAAGTTGTGCTGTATATTTTATTCTATGTTTTTATATTGTACGCCATCCCAAGCTGCCTTTGGCAGGGGGGGGCGGGATAGTAAATTTTTGTAATAAATAAATAAATAAACAAACTAAAGGGATGGCAGGAAGGAGCACTAGGGCTCAGGCACTACAGGAAAGAGGCTTTAAATTGTCACATAACAACTGATGAGTGGGAAAGCCCTATAGCTGTACATTAGCTATAGACAGGGGCCTGTGTTCACTGCCTTTTCCCCATTGCCACCAATGGAGAAAACACAGTGATCATGGGTCCCTGAATAGAGAAGAGAAATCCCAGAGCTCACTCCTTACCTCCAAACTCTGCAGGAGGGACAACCCCAATTCCCGTTCAATCTGTAGTGCTACCTGCTGCCTGTACAGCTTATAGAAGTGGAGACGGAATTCTCAGGGTTTCCCACTCTACAGCTGATGATCTGGCAACCCCCATCATGTGTCCATCCACGACCTCTGCAGACGGAGAGAGTAAGGAGGAGTGCTGGAAGTGAAGAGCTCCCTGAACTACTCCTGCAGCCCACCAGGAAGTACCGTTGTGGTTTCCTCACAGCGCTCCTTCCTTCCTTGCTCTCTCTTCATAGGCTGTATGGAGAGAAGCATTGGGGGTTCCCTGCTCAACAGGTCTGTGGCCTATCTCTGCCTAGGATCCTGGTATGGTCACTGACAAAAGATACAACTGAGTACACTAGAAGTGTTGTAACTAACAAAAATATAGAATTATTTTTTTCTTCATTAATAAATCAAATGATCACAGACAGGCAATCAGTTTTTTTCTGATGCATGACACTTTTAGGTTGTCCAGACCATCAGCTCAACAATACCTGAAGCTGCCATTTGACCCAAGCTTTTACACAAGATGGACAGAGAGGGTGCAGAAAAAGAGGCCTCAAAGGGGTAATAAAAATGTAGCAGTTTCCCAGTTGCAAGTTGATTTTTCAAAGACCATTACATGCACAGTTTGACCACACAACCATTTACATCCTCCAGGTTTTATATAGTTAATGTTTCTTTTCCTCTTGGCTTCTCTTTTTTCTAGCTGTACATTTTAAAGAAAAGAAAAGAAAACCCACACTTCTTGACATATGTGATTCGTTCCTGTGAAATTAAATTACATTTTTATAAGACTGTGTTACTGCAAATGATATCTGAAGATTCACTAAAAAAATTAATTCCTGATCTGTTGCTGTGAAGCATCCTTGCTAACACCATACTGACTTTGTCTTTCAAAAACAGATGGAAGCAGTCCAAGGGTATGATTAACTTCTTAGTCCCTTCAATTTCCTATTGCTCTACTTGCCCTAGATTTCAGGACTGACCTCCTGCTTCACTGCAAAATGCACAGTTGCTCAGCTTGATAAATCACACAAATACTTTTTTGATCACAGTTATCTACTATTTACTACATACCCGGTGAGGTTAATCATATGCTGAGGCACTTCATATTCCGCACACATACACACACTTCTTCCCCATAGCATTCTGCATATTTTTCACAGGCCAGCAACTGTCTTTTCCTTTCGAAAACACAGAGAGGCCATCATTGCACCTCAGCGTAACACACATACACAAACACACATTCATACACTACACATTAATTATACAATCCACATGAGTTAACTGACGGCCGAGGTGAAAATAAATTGGTAAAGGAAACAATAAAAACATTATATGGATTTTTAAAAATACAAGTATTTCTTTTATCTGGAACTCTTTTAATCCTCATCCTCTCAATGTTGCAAGGCACAAAGAATTCCTGTATATGTTTGGCTGTGGAGTGATAAGGAACTATGGATGTGAGCCTTAAAACATTCGCTAGGCACAACGCCAATTTATGTTAATGGAGCTTGAGACAGCACAGTGCTTTGAGAACTGAACTAAAGAGAGCTAAGACTTTGTTGGTAAGAAACTGCTGATTTAGAACAGAAAACCCCATTACCCTTCCTTCCTTTCCAAATGCTAGAATAATGAAGTACCCAGTAGTCTGAAAAATTGATTCTTTTTGGCTCGGTAACTGAAATTCTTTGGACAAACTCAGTTCCAGTTCTTCTCTAGTTTTGTCAACACACCACAACTTAGCTCACAAGTGAAATGAAGCAAAACTTGAATATTTAGATTACTTACCAGTAACTGAGTTTCTTTGAGAGAGCTCTGCATAGTCTCACCGATGGGAAATCTTCCTGCTCTGCAGGTAACCCGGAAATTCCAATTGTCAGCAGTATCCAGGAGCAGATTGCCTGGAACAATCTAGAAGGGAGTTGAGGCCTGCCCTAACATGCCCCCACCCTGTCCTCTGCATGGGCTTTTTAGGGCTGAAACGAAATTTTGGCCTTCTTGAAAATCTCGATGACAACAGGCTTCTCGATGAAATGTTCTCATCTCAAGTTTCTCGCAAGACTCTCGTGAAAAACTTGAGATTCTCATAAGAAATTCGAGATTCTTGTGAGATTCTTGAGAACCTCAAACTAGCCAAAAAAATGGTCTGCGTAAGGCACGAAAATGGCCAGTGGGGCCATCAATTACTCTTGATTCATTTGCTGATCTGGCATGTATATCATGTCCTTTACTGCTTCTGAAACTACAGTGTTTTAATGTCAGAGCTGCACAGAATGCAAATAGTTTATACTGCCATCACTGGCCATGATCCTATAGCGTGTGGATTCCGCGTGGAGCCACGCGCGCATACAGCTGCACGGGATCCATGCACACCCACATTGTGCCACGTATGCAGGGAGACGCAGGCTAGAAGTTCTTAAATTTGTGTATGCACAGTTAATTTTTTTGTATTTTTGAGATTCTTGAGTTTCTTGAGAGAATCTCGAGTTTCTTGAGAGAATCTCGAGTTTCTCACAAGTATCTTGCGAGATCTCACAAGGGCTATGGGATTCTCGTGAGAATTATTTTCATTCTCATTTCAGTTTTGATCTCGTGAGAGGAGGGACGATAAAAGGAGAGAGCGGAGCTTCCCTTACTCAGTTTCTTCCAACCCCAAATGCAAGAGCACAAAAGGATGGGTTGGTAGTGAGAATGCATGGAGTTCTCTCAAGAACTCAGTTACTGGTAAGTAACCTAGATTTCTTCTTCGAGGAGCTCTGCAGTTCTCACTGACAGGAGAGAAATAAGCAGCTGTGCACTTACTGGAGGAGGATGCAAGGAATGGTTGTAGGAGAAGAGAGACTATAGCATAGCTCTCCCAAAGGTAGAGTCCCTCCGTGCCACCAAGTCCAAAGAGTAATGCTTGGAGAAGGTATGCAAAGACCACCAATTTGGAGCCTTGCAAATGCCAATGACAGGGACACTTGGAAAGTTTGCCATAGGTGGCAACTGCTCTTGTGGAATGAGTTTTCAGACCTTCCAGGGGGGGTTCTTCCAGCACTATAGCAGTGTATCAAGTATGAGTACATTGCAGTATCCCTTTAGAGATCCTCTGAGAGGAGATTTGAACTCCAATGCGTTGCCCCCACAGGAGATAAAGAGGGTGTCAGAAGCTCTGATCAGCTCTGTAAAATACATATAGAAAGATAATACCTTCTTCAAGTTTAGACTTGTATGAGGTGCAGCTTCTCCTGCTGAAGAATAAGGTTCAGCAAAAAATACCATGAGATAACTTGATTGATGTGAAAAGGGGAGACTACTTTTGGAATGAAGGCTGGATGAATCCACAAGTCTACTTTGTTTCTATGAAATATTAAGTAGAAGCCCTCAGGGCTGCCAGCTTACTAACCTGTCAAACCGAGGTCAATGCCATTAGCAAAACTGTCTTCAAAGTGACATGTTCAATGGAGCAGGTTGCCATAGGCTCAAACAGTGGTGACATTAGTTTAGTGAAAACTAAGCTGACATCCCACTGGAGGACCAGGCGTATCACCGGTGGGATCGTGTTTAGGAGGCCTTTCCAGAAGGATTGAACCAAAGGATGAGAGAATATTTGTTTTTCTTCAACGGGCTGCAGGTGCACTGAAATAGCAGTGATGAGATCAAGAGAGAGGATTGTTGCAGTTGGAGTAAGCACATAAGGATGTTATCAATAGTGATGGAGGATAGTGAAATGTCCCCCCTCTATGCACCAGACTGAAAAGCACTTCCATTTTGCTGAACATGAAGCCCTGGTAGAGAACCTACAAGCATTCTGGATGATAGGAGAAGCTGCAGGAGTAAGGAGCTACGGAGAGATCAGCCAAGCAAAGAGATATAAGATCACCAGATCATGATGCAATATCCTGCCTTGTTGATGAGACAGAAGCTACCTGTGAAGGGGTAACTGGGTATACTGAGTTTATTATTTATTTAATTTATTTATTAAAAAAACTTATTTCCCAACCCCTCCTGCCACAGGCAGCTCGGGGCGACTTACAACAATAAATGTTGTCATGTCTAATAAGATTAGTAATCAGGGTTGTCTGGACTATAAAGGGGCAATCAGTATGAATCATGCCCTCTCCCTCCTTGTTTTGTATATTACAGTCTGGAGAAATGCGAATGGCAGAAAAGCGTACATGAGGTTGGTGTTCCAGGGAATCATGAACGCATCTGAAAGGGACTTTGCATTATGTCCTGCCTTGCTGCAGAGGGCCAGAAGTTTTGCATTTTCTGCCGCTCTCGTCGACTGACCCCACCACCCAAAGAGACTGTTCAGTATGCCTGATGGAGGATTGGCATGTTGGTCCCAAATATAGACAACAGAGACAAAGGGTCATTTCAGATGTGAAATCACCACGGACCGACACAAATCAGTCCGGCCGTCCTTTAGACGTGCTGGGCTGATTCCGCTCAGGGATCGGGGAGGGGGCTGGGCTGCGCAGCGCAACGTGCAGCCACACAGCTCCCCTCCCCCCTGCGCTCCCCTGGCCACCCGCCGTCCGGGAGATGGGCAGGCGCAGCGGCCAATCTGGCCACTGCACCCAATCCCGCATTGGGGTCCTGGCCATGGTCTGGAATCGGCGGAGGTAACAGACGTTACTTTCCACTGATTCCAGACTGTGGTCCAGCTAACCACGGTTCTGGATCTCCAGGTGGCCGGAGGTCCAGAACTGTGGTCAATGTGTTTCCCACTGGAGGTTCACCATGGTGAACATCTGGCGGGCACCACCCTGGATACTTTCAGACGTTACGGTACTGCAGCCACCACAGGGGGTTCACTGTGGTTGACCGTGGTATTGTAACGTCTAAAAATACCCAAAGTAGTACATTGATATCTTTTATTGGACCAACTACAGTTGGCCGAGATATGCAACTGGTGTACCTCCACCAACTTTAGTTGGTCTAATAAAAGTTATCACTGTACTACTTTGTCTCTAGAACCTATGAAGGGAAGTATTCTTGTGGGAACAAGATGCAACTTTTCTATGTTTATAATTAGATCTAAGTCATCCAGAAGAGAAGTTGTGACAGTAATGTTGTGCAGAAGGCATGATGAGTCAGTTATCCAGGTAGGGGAAGACACAAATGCCCTGTTTTTTGAGCTCAGCACTCATGACAGCGACACACTTTGTGAAAACCCTCAGAGTGATGATAAGACTGAAGGGCAGAACTTTGTACTGGAAGTGGTGACCATCTATAATGAAATGTAAACATTTCCTATGAGAAGACCAGATAGAGATCTGAAAATAAGCATCCTTGAGGTTGAGAGAGGCCAACCATGATTTTTTCTTCAGAGTGGTCAGGATGGACTGTAGCGTGACTATTCTAAACTTCAATTTTAGAAGCCCATCCCCCGCCATGTCCTGTATTCTGGGGATGTGTTAGTGGTCACCAATTTATTAAGTTGTCTCAACTCTAGACTGGGACGGAGGCCCCCATCCCATTTGGAGACTACAACGTATCTGGAGTAGAAGTCAGTTTATTGTTCAGAGGGTAGTACTTTCCCTATATCCCCTTTAGAAAGTAGGGAGTTTATTTCCTCCAGAAGTTTTGTCTTGTGAGATGGGTCCCTAAAAAGGGATGGGGAATTGGGGGGGGGGGGGATCTTAAAAGTGAAGGGCATAGTCTTATTGAATTATTTCCTGGGCCCACCTCTTGATGGTTATGCAGGCCCATGAATAAAAAGGGGGATCAGGCAGTTATAAAAAGGGGGTGTCTGTGGTACGCTCTCTCGACCTCAGAATAGCTAAACATGGAACCTAGATTGCTGGCCCGTGGATGAGCTCAACTGGGATCTGTTCCTTGTTTTCAATTTTATATACCTCTTTCTAGGCTGGAAAAAGGCTGTTACTGCTGCTGTTGAGGGAAGGGTCTACTCTGGAAAGAGGGTGTGGACCTCTGGCGGTAGTAGTAGTAGTAGGCACCCATGGAGTAGTTCCTCTTTTTTTTATAGCCCGAACTACTCCTGCCAATCTGGCAAGTCTCCTTGATCTTAGCCAAGGTCTCTTCTGTGGTCTTCACAGAAAGGCCAACACCATCAAAAGATGGGTCCTCTATCCAGATTTTGTTCTCCGGGGTAAGAGCAGTCAATCTAAGCCATGTGTGTCTCCTCACTGTTATGGCTGAGGCAATAGCACAATCAGACACGTGCATGGCTGAGGTTAGTTGAAACTGTGCCAACTTGGTCCCTTCCCTCTGTAGAGCAGTAAGGTGCGTGGATAACCATGTAATAAACTGTATATTAAAGACCATAAACTATATATAAAAACCCAAACGCATTTCGGGGCACAGTCCCTTTCTCAATGGGATAATATAAAGATATACCAACTAATGTCAACCGAAGGAAATGAAACCTAAAAAACCAACAAAAATATACATTCATATTTGTGAGCAATCACATAAAAACATGAAAAAAATGTGAAAACACACCCAATATCAATGCTGACCTTGTATAATGATTTCTTAATTCTGCGTAACCCATATATAGTAAGCAAAAATTATATCAAAAAACCCACAATATTCCCCTACGTGTGTGTTATCTGGGAATTAATCAAACAAAGCCTTAATACCCCTTGTGGTTCCAATTATACACATACCCCACCATAGGGTTAGAGAGCCATAGACTCTTCCTTTTCAATAAATAATTAAGTCCCAATGCCTATATTAATAAATGCTTTTTCTATGATCAATTCCCAAATAAGCCTTTCCCTGTAGCCCAAGCCAGAATAAGAAATGGAGGGCCTGTAATGGTCCCCCTGAAACAATGTGTTCTAGAGATCCCTCCCAAGCAGTTTATAATGCAAGTTGTGTCTGTGGCTATATTGATTGGAGGAGCTTACTGCCACTCTGCTCTCCGCCCCCCTCCAGGTACTAACACCCAGGGAGGGGCCCTTTGAGCGCCAGCCCAAAGGGGGACACCCAAAGGGTGTCGGCTGTTGGCTGGGCCGGGGTGCCCGGGGGCCCCTCTGCTTGATATACACCACATCTATTATCGTCTGGCCCATCTTTGCTGTTGCTGCTGCCCCCCCCCCCCCCAATATCACTGCTGCCACTGCTGTTGCTGGACCCGCTGTTGGACCCACTGTTTGCTGTCACTATTATTTTATATTGCAGTCAGCGTGTGGCCCTTAGCGGGACTGGGGGGATTAGGGGTGGGTGGCTTTTATCTTGTTTTCAACTTGTGGTTTTAAGGGGTTTTTGGGGGGTGCAGTGGGTGTGACTTGAGGGTGGGGGCATGGGGAGAGGGTTAGGGTGGATAGGGCCAACCCCCCTGGTGAGAGGAGGGGAGGTGGCCCTGGGGGAGGGTTCGGGGGACTCCCTGTGAAAGGGGGAGTCCTGGGGAGGGGATTCTTGGTGAGAGGAGGAATCCCAGGGGGCTTGGGGGGTGGGGAGGAGGTGGGAATGGGATGGGGAGGGTGTGTAGGGGATGGGCCTCCTTGGTTCTCTGAGGAGCTGCAGGTCCTGAAACTAGAGGGGCGACGGTTGGAGCAAAGGTGGCGTCGTTCTCACGCTGAAGCTGACAGATTGCGACATAGAGCCAGTTTACGGGCCTATGCCATGGCTATGTGGATAGCAAAGAGGGAGTTCTTTGCTACCCTCATAGCGTTCGCTAAATCCCATCCAGCGGAGTTGTTCCAGGTTGCGAGGGGGCTGGTCAGTCCAGCCTCCCTCAACCCGGGGGTTGAGTCATCTTTGCCCGCTGTGACCTTTTTGTGGATTATTTTGTGGATAAAATCGCTCAGATTCACCAAGACCTCGATGCCGCACTTAATGCAGTGGGGGGAGTAGAGGCTGTAGAAGCCCCAGCTTGTCTGATTTTATGGGATCACTTTCAGTCGGTGATACCTGCCGACGTGGTGGAGGTGCTTGGGACTGTTCGAGCCACCTCTTGTGAATTAAACCCGTGCCCGTCTTGGCTGGTTAAGAGCTTCCGGGAGAGCGGTGCTGGCCGGGGTGGTCAACGTCTCTCTGTGGGAGGGCAGAGTGCCAAGCTGTCTCAAAGAGGTGGTGATGCGGCCTCTGCTCAAGAAGCCATCACTTGAGGCTGACTCCCCTGCCATCTACTGGCCTGTCTCTAACCTTCCCTTTTTAAGGAAGGTTATTGAATGGGTAGTGGCTCAGCAGCTCCAGGGGCATCTGGACCATGCCAGTTATCTGGATCCTTCGCAGTCTGGCTTTCGTCCGGGGCATGGTACTGAGACAGCACTTGTGGCCTTGGTAGATGATCTTCACCGAGAAAAGGACCTGGGTCGATGGACCCTGTTGGTCCTTTTAGATCTTTTGGCAGCATTTGACACTGTTGACCACGAATAGTTGGTGACGTGCCTGTGGGACAGTGCAGTGGTGGGCGGGACCGTTCTTGAGTGGTTCTGCTCATTCGTGACCAGGAGAACTCAGCAGGTGGTACTCAGTGATTATTTTTCATCTTACTGAGACCTCCCGTGTGGGGTCCTGCAGGATTCGGTTTTGTCCCCTCTCCTGTTCAACATGTATATGCAGTCGCTCGGTGAAGTGATCGGAGAGTTCGGGGTGTGGTGTCATCAATATGCGATGACACCCAACTGTATCCCTCATTTTCAAATGACCCAGGTCCAGCTGTCTTGGTGCTTACCCACTGTCTGACGGCTGTGGGGGATTGGATGAGGGCTAACCGACTGCGACTGAATCCTGACAAGACAGAGGTGATGCTAGTGGGTACATTGATGGAGGTGACGGCTCCATCAATTGATGGGGTCTGTCTTCCACTGATGTCCCAGGTGTGGAACTTGGGGGTGCTCCTCGATGTGCAGCTCCGCCTGGATGTCCAGGTGGAGGCTGTGGCGAGGAGTGCCTTCTGCCAGTTACATCTGGTGTGGCAGCTTCGGCCACTGGTTTTGATTCTGGACCTGGCCACGATCATCCATGCTTTTATTACCTCTTGATTAGACTACTGCAACGTGGGGCTACCTTTGGTGACGGCTCGGAAGCTGCAGCTGGTGCAGAATGCGGTGGCCCGGCTCCTGGTGGGACTGGGCCATTGGGAGCATATTACACTGGTGCTCCGGTCTCTGCACTGGCTGCCAATAGTCTTCCGGGCCTGATTCAAAGTGTTGGTCTTAACCTATAAACCTCTACACGGTCTGGGCCCTGTTTACCTGCGGGACTGCCTCACTCCCCGGGTTCTGTGGTCGGCTGGGGGCACACTGTTGGAGGTCCCCCGGGTGTCTCGGGGGGCCACACAGAGCAGGGCGTTCTCAGTTAACGATATTCCAGTCTCAGTTAATGAAGAAGATAATCAGCTGACACAAGGCTAAGTAGAGACTTCAGCCACTCTCCTCAGGCTCCAGTTGGAAGGGCATTTCAGTGTCAATTATGTTGAAAACCATCAGCTGACACAAGGCTTGAATAGAAGCTTCAAACAATCTCTCCTAACTCTGGGTGAAAAGGCTTTCCCATCCCAGTGGATAG
This sequence comes from Sphenodon punctatus, assembly GCA_003113815.1. Lineage (NCBI taxonomy): Eukaryota > Metazoa > Chordata > Lepidosauria > Sphenodontia > Sphenodontidae > Sphenodon > Sphenodon punctatus. The sequence continues at coordinate 1,459,223 of QEPC01007352.1, forward strand.
AAACCACATTAAAATGGGTCAAAATTGTAGGCAAGATTTTTCCACTTGTTGTTCAGCCTTTGTGATTTATTGAATACAGTGCCCCTCCAATTTGATTTATGTAGGCTGCACTTCAAGTAAGGATTGGGGAGCACTGTAGTAATATTAGGACACGTGTGGAAAAAGAACCATTGGTTTCCCATTTTTGGCAGAGGAATCACAAATCATATGACCTCAGATTTATGTTTATTGAGATGTTGCTATCCAGAAGAAAGAAAATGAAAACCTTATTACAGAGGGAGGTATTCTGGATACATAGCCTGGGTACACTTAAACCAAATGGTTTAAATGATGACAACAAATGGTCAGTTTTTTTGAGATGAGAGATTAATCATTGTGGCCTTGTACTATTTTCTCCATACCACAGCACTTCAATAAGCTTTTACATTGGTTCTCTGTGTATTCACAGGAGAGCGATGTTATTTTTAATGGTTTAGTTTGGTTTCATTGAATTATGTTACAATGTTCATAATACAATATGGGAGGATGAAGTCTTACAATGCATTGTCATGTAAGCCATCCAATATGTATGCATCAATATGTGCATGTTCATGTAACATCTTGAGGATGGCTGTATGTTTGGGAACTGTCATAGGTTGTTATGTTTGGAATATGGGTTAGAATTAATTAATCTTGCCTACAATATTGACCCATTTTAATGTGGTTTCTATCCACTGGGATGGGAATGCTTTTTCACCCAGAGTTAGGAGAGATTGTTTGAAGCTTCTATTCAAGCCTTGTGTCAGTTGAAGATTTTCACCATAATTGACACTGAAATGCCCTTCCAACTGGAGCCTGAGGAGAGTGGCTGAAGTCTCTACTTAGCCTTGTGTCAGCTGATCATCTTCTTCGTTAACTGAGACTGGAATATCTTTTACCAAGAGCCTGGAGAGATTGGCTGAAGAGCCCACTCAGGTTTTGTGCCAGCTGTCTGTACTCTACTTGATGTTAAAGACCTTATGGGTTAGGACTGGGAAAAGGAGAGCACTAGGATCAAGGATCCATATAAAGCCTGTGAAGAAGCATCTGAGTGGGTAAAAAAAGTTGTCCTTGTAATGTGAATGCCCTTATTTATGAGCAGGTGTATGGCTGTATTTTATTTCAATGTAGGTATGAGAAGTAACTCCAGAGGGTGGAGAGTATGGAGGAAGGGATTTCAGTGTGTAATCCTGTTTGTTTGGAATGTGTTATTGTATCCATGTGTTATTGTATTTCAGTATTTGCCATTGTGGGGTTACAAGATTGCTATATAACCAGAGGGAGGTTATATATGAGGCATTGCTGACAAAGGTAAGAGACCCATGATCTTTCAAGCCTCTAGTGAGGTAAGATTATAAACTGCTTGGGAGGGCTCTCTAGAACACAGTTGTTTCAGGAGGACCATTACAGGCCCTCCATTTCTTATTTTGGCTTGGGCTACAGGGAAAGGCTTATTTGGGAATTGATCATAGAAAAAGCATTTATTAATATAGGCATTGGGACTTAATTATTTATTGAAAAGGAAGAGTCTATGGCTCTCTAACGCTATGGTGGGGTATGTGTATAATTGGAACCACAAGGTGTATTAAGGCTTTATTTGAGTAATTCCCAGATAACACACACGTAGGGGAATATTGTGGGTTTTTTGATATAATTTTTGCTTAATATATATGGGTTACGCAGAATTAAGAAATCATTATCCAAGGTCAGCATTGATATTGGGTGTGTTTTCACACTTTTTTCATGTTTTTATTTGATTGCTCACAAATATTAATGTATATTTTGGGGTTTTTAGGTTTCATTTCCTTCGGTTGACATTAGTTGGTATATCTTTATATTATCCCATTGAGAAAGTGGCTGTGCCCCGAAATGCGTTTGGTTTTTTAATATAATTTATGGTCTTTTATATACAGTTTATTACATGGTTATCCATTTGATGTGTAAAGGCCTTTTGGGGCCATTTCTCCATCATTCCTATAGTTCAATAAATTGTACATTTCCTTCTTCCCCTCCTTTCTTTAGTGTCTTATCCTCCAGCCCCTCCACGTCCTGTATTCTGGGGATGCGACAACGGCCACCCTATTTATTTACTGGTATTATGGCATTTTGCACTAGTAATCTGTTACATTCACTGAACTCATACTATGGAAAAAGGAATGAAAGAACACTTGGAGAAATGCTTTTGACTGAAAATTAAAATAAACTAGAAGTATTTTTCACATCTGGATTAAGCACTGTATGCTCTCCCTTGTCATAGAGGTAACTGGCTGAAAACAGGAAAATAACCCGAGTGTTACATTGGTACAAGATTGCACGTATGCAGTTTACAATTAGGCATTCTTCTGTGTCAAAGAACCCACAACACATGTGCCTCTGTCAGAAGAATAAACTACAAACTGCCTGGAGAAAACTGACTTGTAACTCCAAAGGTCCCAGGCTGCTCCCATTTGCAAATGACTCACTCTAGTAGCATATTCCAGTCCTATTATAGCTTCTCAAATTACTCTTTGTCTTTAACAATAACAGATTACACAAAGTGCTTCAGGAACAGCAGCTTTTCTTGGCTAATAGTTATGTATATCAAAGGTCGAGGAATTACAACTCTGAAGTTATTTGTAGAATGTGCCATTTTAAAAGTATTAAATTAGTTTCAGTTTCAAGTTTCTGTTCTCTTCTGTACCAGAAACTGGATCCCATATAAAGTTATCAGCAACCATTGGTCATACAATTCAGTAAAAGGAAAGAAAAAACCATGTTGTGTTATAGAAAAATTGAGGGATTTCAGTTTATCTTAACAAAGCAGAAGAGAGTGAGCGAATAACACCTTCAGCTGACACAAACTCCCTCAAAAGTTTCTGCATATGAGCAAAATCTCTGAACTCTTGTGAAAGCATACACTACAGTCATTCCAGTCATGATTCCGGGTCACTAATCTTTGTGTTTGCCCATAGAGCTACTAAGGGATATCCTGAGTGGCATCATAGGAACAAGTTTTAGAGCAAAACATGTAAGATACCAAATAGTTTCATGTTTTAATATTATCTGTATGAGTTTTGCTAAAGGGTATTATTTCCAAAGACAGATGCAAAGAAATGAAAGTAAAAATCAAGCAAGAAAGCGTGGGAAATATTTTGGTAAAAAGGTGACATAATTTAACTGACAGACCAAATATATCCTACTCTTGCTCTATTACAGTACTTGAAAAATTAGAAATAAGATCATATCCTGATTCTCTAATTCTCTGTCGCTTCTCCCTTTCTCCCAATCTTCCAGGAGAGCTGATAGGTACCATTCAAAGGGCATCCAAAGTCACTGTTAGGCAGCTTCAGTCCCTCGCGGGTAGTTTGAATTTTGCCTGTTGCGTCGTGGCCCCAGGGTGGGCATTCATGTCCCGTCTGTACGCATGCATCGGTACATCACCACATCAGGGTGACGGTGGAAATACGGGAGGATTTGGCTACCTGGGAGGTTTTTCTCAAGGGTTACAACGGGGTCAGCTTTTGGTGGCAATGGATCTTGCTGGAGATGGAGTTGCAGATACAATCAGATGCAGTGGGGGGGAGAGGCACGGTTTCAGCATCTATTTCAGGGGGAGATGGTGCACGGAACCGTGGCCAGCCGAATGGGAAGAACAGGGCATAACACGGGACCTGACATTCTTGGAGTTTTTCCCCATAGTTGTGGCTGTGGTTTTGTGGGGTGCGGAATTTACCAATAAAAGTGTCTTGTTCTGGTGCGACAACATGACAGTGGTGCATGTTGTCAATAAACTGTCATCTAAATCAGAAAGGGTCATGAGGCTGGTATGTGCTTTTGTAATGAGATGTCTTAAAGCAAACATCTTGTTCACAGCTAAGCATATGCCTGGTATTAACAACAGCATAGCCGATGCCCTTTCTCGGTTCCAGACAGACCGCTTTCGCTCGCTGGCCCCAGAGGCCAAGGAAGATCCCAAACCGTTCCCGAGCAACATGTGGAGCCTTGGATCATAGATCTATGGGCGGATTCAGATGTGTCTTTAAATCGCACAGAAGCCTCGGCGGCATAGTGTGATTTAAAAAACCCCGCACTTCCGGGCTGGTGCGAATGCGCTGAGCGCGCACATTTCCACCTAGCCCGAATGTTTGGAGCGCGGTTTGAAAAGCTGCTCGGAGCAACTTTTCAATCCGCACTCCAAACATTCGGGCTAAGTGGAAATGTGCGTGCTCAGCGCATTCACACCAGCCCGGAAGTGCGGGGTTTTTCAAATCGCACTATGCCGCCGAGGATTCTGTGTGATTTAAACGCACGTGTGAATCCGCCCTATATCAGGCAGTACGAGGTTCCCTCGCACCCAGAACCAGGCGGTCATATGATGCAGCGTTCAGCGAATTCCAAGAATTCAGTTTACGAAAGCAGTGGACTTTGGGATTTCCCATCCCAGAAGGTCAGGTCCTGCAATTTGCAATTGGGCAAAGGTTTGGCACCGGGGACCATTGCAGGAAAGGTAGCAGCCATCACATTCGCAAGCAGGTTGGCAGGCCACCCCTCACCTGACAACGGTTTTTTTATGAGCTGTCTCAGGGAAAGCTGGTCCAGGGTCACCCCTCACAGGCAGGACATGAGAGCCCCCATTACCCCTCAGTTGTTGCCCCACCTTACACAGGCATTGCACCGAGTATGTTATTCTAAGGGTGAAGTGGTGCTGTTTGGAGCAGTTTTCCGGGTAGCGCTGTTCGGAGCTTTCTGTATCAGCGAGCTGGTCCCGGAAGCCAGGGTAGATGGGTCGGGTGGGGCACTCCAGTTTGGGGATGTGGGCTGGTGGGCGGATGTCCTTATGCTCCACCTCTGGAGATCAAAGACCGACCAAAAAGGGATGGGGAAACTGATTAGGCTGTACCCATCTGAGGATCCGCAAATATGCCCCATCATGGCAATGGCAGAATACCTCGCACTTCACCCTCAGGGGGCGGGCCCATTATTTGTATATCAGGATGGGGCACCCTTGATGTGATACCAATTCGGAGCGGTCCTTAAGATGTGTGTTAAGGAGGCAGGGCTCGACCTGGGCAGCTATAGCACGCACTCATTTAGGATTGGGGCAGCGTCAGCAGCGGCAAGCATGGGGATGACTGGTCAGCAAATACAGGACATAGGAAGCTGGTGATCAGCGGCATTTCGGACATATATTAGGGAAACCAGAGCCAGAGTGAGGGGTACAATATCTCGAGTCTCACAGAGGGGACAACGAAATATGCACACTGACTTGTGATTTCTCTTGCAGACACGGCAGCACCCTCGGCAAGAATGGTGGTTTGGATCGTCGGCCATAGCATTGTGCATTGGGCGGGGAAGATGGCCGCACGCAGCGGGTGGGGTACCCAGCTGGTCCTTAGCAATCGGGCCGAATTGATCTGGATAGGCCGGTGCGGAATGCAGTGGGAGCAATTGCTCCCAACACTGAACGCAGCAACGGAGAGATTTCCTCCGCCTGGATTGATAGTAGTCCATTTAGGGGAGAACAACTTGCCGAATGCAACGGGACTGTGGTTAACTAAGAGAGTAAAGGCCGACTTGAAAGTAGTACAACATCGATTCCTGGGGTGTGTAACCGTGTGGTCTGAGATGCTGCAGAGACAGGTCTGGGGGAACGCTAACCGCCCAGGTCGAGTGGATAGGGCACGGAGAAGGGCAAACAAAGAAATTGGGAATTGGATCCAGTGAAAAGGGGGAGCTGTGATACAGCACAATGAGATTAGCTATGAAAAAGACGAGCTGTTTAGAGGTGATGGTGTACATCTGTCCGATGTAGGTTGTAATTTGTATCTCGGGGTCCTGAAGCACCATTTAGTGGAAGTAGTATGGTGGTGAACCAGCCAAGCAGAGTGTCACGGCCAGGCCTTGAACCTCTGGCCTGCCTGACACAGAGCTGGCAGTTCTTGTGGCGGTGGGGTTGGGTCGAAAGTAATTGTTTAAAAAGTTAAATTAGTTAGCACAGGATGGTTAAAAATATCTCCTTAAGAGATCGGCATGGCCATGCATAGTTGCACAGTGCGGCCCACAGTATGGTCAGCCCAAGGGTGAGAAACGAACGTCCGGACCCGCTGGGAAGACCATGTGCCAAGCAGAGGGTGATGGTGTGCTCACCCTTGTTTAGCCCCGAAGAGGGGTATAAGTATGAGCAACCCAGCCCAGCCCAAGGAAACTCGGCCATTGGGGTAGGGCGTAAGTTGCAAGTTGGGAAGTTAGGCCACAGGAGGTTCACTTAGAGTTTAACCAAAGACGTAAGTAGGAGGGCCGGAGGGCCATGAGAATTGCCGGTAGAGACAGTAACCTCCTGTGGCAGGGCAGGGACAGTTAAGAGAAGGTAGGACCCCAGTTTAAAGGGGGAAGTGGGACGATTGCCCCTTCCCCCTTTTTTGGTTATAAACAATTAATAAAGAGTGAGGCCGTTCAAACCCACGAGATGGGTCCTCGTCTTCTTCTGGGGTGCGCCAACAATAAAGTACTTGAAAAATTAGAAATAAGATCATATCCTGATTCTCTAATTCTCTATCACTTCTCCCTTTCCCCCAATCTTCCAGGAGAGCTAAAGATAAGTAGAAAACTCGCCCAAGTTTCCTTCACAAAATTTCTGGAATAATATAATGCTCGATGTGGTAGAATAAAAGCGTTAAATGTTTATGCAGTGAGTTGGTACATATGGAATCATCTCCTAATTAACCCAGGATAAACTGTACATTCTTTAGGATCAACATGCAACAACAGGTAGTAAAACAGATCTGTAGGAAAATGTGGTGGATCTTGGATCATCAGCATGGAGGACCAGGCATCCTTGGAGTTCATACCTCATCGCACAATAGTAAATTTGGAACTATTTCTGTAATGTTCTCTCTCTGTCGCTTCTTCTCTCCTGAGGCTGTCTCTCCCGCCCCCCTCCACCCCAAAAAACTTTTTGTCCTATAATTTTCAAGCTGGGACAAAAAGTGCTGAGCAGGTTTTCATAGCCACGGTGTTGTCTTGCCAACTCTCGTGTATTTATTGCAGCCTGACCTGTCACAGGGAGGAAAATCGCCAATCAACAGTCTGGACACGATTGAGCTGCTGAACACTGTGCCAGTGGCCAGGTCGCTAAGGAGGGCAGGGAGATGCACAAACATGCAGCCTGGTCCTGCACTGTGCCCCGCACCATGACGGGCAGCCAATGACAGCTGCCATGGCAGCTGGCCATAGTGAACCTGATCTGGGCCAGGTTATGGCAGGCTACACCACACGTGATAACCTGCTGTGGTCCACCTTGGCCCGATCGGGCAGACCTTAGCCTGGGCTGTGACTCGGAGATGTTCTGGATGTTCACTGACACGGACCGGGGAAATCCCAGGCCAACATCTGGAGGTGCTTGCAAAAATGTGCCGGTGAGGTCTGGGCCAAAGCAGCCTGACATCAGGCTTGTTAACACCCATAATATCTTGAGTGCCCTTTACAGCCTTAAGTCATGGAGTCATAAATTGCACCTTTTCCCATTTTTAAAAAACAAACACAAAACAATGTAGGCTTTAACTTTGCAGTAAAAAGCTCAAATATGAAAAATATTTTACTCTATAAAGTTATTTTTTATATTTATTATTTTATTTATTAAAATATTTATATTCCTCCTCTTCTGCTCCCAGAATACCCCAAATGAGACCAGAACCCAGTAGGGCATGTATTATATTATTACAGTTTCAACCTCATGTCTTCTAAGACAATCGCATGTTTTGGGAGTATGATGACATGATTTTTTTTGGTATGTTTGTGATTAGCAAGAATGTATTCAGCAATTCTGCAGAAACTCCCACAATCCAGTGGGGGTGGGAGAATGATGCTGTATACAGCAACTGTCTTTGGCGCGTCAATGTATCCAATGCCAGAAGAACTCTCTTCCGCAGGAGATTCCCCAAAGCCTGAACATTCTCTGGAAGTAATGCAAGACCTATTTGGTCAGACCTTTGACGGGAGGAGGTTGCAGTTTGGGAAGTATGGTTATCTCAAACCATCTCTTTCAATATAATATATCTTTCAATATATATTGAAAACTGCATTGAGCCTTCGGGAAAGTACAGATTAAAATCTTTAAAAATAAACTAAAAAGGCACTTTGGTCACATGAAGGGGCTCCCATGTATTCAGTGATGGGGATGACACTGCTTAGACTCCTCTTCTAGCTTAATTCTTTCTGATCTATTATGGTGAATATCTGTGTGCTTTCCACCTGCTCAGTGCCCCAAAACGGAGTGGATGATTGAGATCACAGCCTGTATGCTATACTTGCATTATAAAGATCTCTCCCTGCCCCCTTAAAAATAAAATCTAAACAAAACTGTTTGTAAGTGGGATAATTTTGGTGGTCTCAGTCTCATGCCATAAAGAAATGTTATTCACCCATGCACAACATATAGATCATCCTAAGTGGCAGACTATGCTCTGGCAAAGTCCTGGGGTGAACTCACACATAATACTAGGTATTTTCAGATGTGACGGGCCATTTAGCCCGCCACACTGAACCCTGGACCAGGATCCATCTCGGATCCCGGTCTGTGATCAGACTGGCCATCCTTTAGACATGCCGGCCTGATCTCTAGTGGGGTTCGGGGAGGGGCTGCGTGGCGCGATGTGCGGCTGCTCAGCCCCACCTCCCCACGGTCCACTGGCCACCCACCCTCGAGGAGACGGCCAGGCACAGCAGCCAATTAGGCCGGTGCGCCCGATCCCGTACCGTGGCCGGGACCACGGTCAGGAACGGGGCGAGGTAACAGACGTTACTTTCACCCCATTCCTGATCGTGGTTCAGCTAACCATGATTCTGGAGGTGAGGCCAGCTTCACCTCCAGAATCGTGGTTAGCACTGAACCCCACTAGAGATTCTGTGGTGAACATCTGGCGGGGCTCAAATAGACATTACGGCACTCAAAGCCACCACCCTGAATCCACTGTGATTCAGTGTGGTTGACTGGGATCACATAACATCTGAAAATACCCACTGCTAGGATCCGCTGTCTGCGAGGGCCTGGAACCTGTATAATGAACCCCGGACTGATGTTGCGTGAGACTGAGGCAATCCGAGTTCCGGCCCTACTTTAAACTCATATCGGACAATTGGATCTGATTATTAGATCTGATCTAAGTTTAAAGCAGAACTTGGACTGCCTCACTCACATGCAACAATGCTCTGGGGCTCATTATACAGCTTCCGGAGCGCTGCGGACATCATATTCTAGCAGCGTTACATGTGAGTTCACCCCTGGACTTTGATGGCTTGCAAGTCAATTACTGCTTATTTCCTGGGAGGCAGGGAAATACGGAGTTGAGGTGCCTGCCAAGAAGACAGGGGGAAATTTGCTTTGCGTCAGCCTGCATGACACAGTATCTCATTGGTGGATAAATGTAAATCCACTATCTCTCCCCCCCCCCCCCCCGAGTACTGTAAAACATACTCTCGAACAATGTTTCCCATATTCAAAATTCAAAAAAGAACATCAGGAAAGTTATAGAAAGCTATTTTGTATTTCAGTCTATCCTCTTTCATAAAAGTCCTCCAAGTTATACCCTGTGTACAGCCTGAATGCATTACTCAGGCAAAACTCCCACTGAGTAAGGACTTCAGGATTTGACCCACGTTTATCTGTTTATAGCATGATGTCAGTACCTAACAACAAGAATTAAAAAACCTCCTCAGATCTAAGAGGTAAAAGAACTGTTTTTGCACATGAGACATCTAGAGAATCTCACCTAAAACCAGAAAAATTCCCAGTGAAAGAATTTGGAAAAAGTCAAAAGAGAACATCTTGAAATAAATGAAGTACTTATTGCTGAAAAATGAGAGTAGATATATCTCCACAAACACTAAAGCTCAGAATTTACTGCATCATTCATGCCTTCTCCATAAGTTTCTTATCTCTCATTTCATGCTGCAACAAGGGATTCTGCATACTCTCTATGAAATACAGTAAGACTCTGATTTTTGTAGTAATAAACTCCAAGCATGCATGACAAATCCAAGCATGCAAAATGTTTAACATTCCAGTTCACAGATACTTTGGGGACAAAATCCGATTATGAGTTATATGCCACAATAAATAGGGCTCAATGTTTCATAAAGCAATTTATAGTTCATAAAAATGACAAAATGTACCTGTCAGACGGAACGTGGGGAGCAGATCTCTGTGCTGCCTGCTGGAAGAAAGGGCAGAGATGTTTATTTTGTATTTTGACTTTAAAATTATGAGCTCAATCAACACTTTAAAAAAGTGCTACACACATTTTTGTCACGTGTCCAAATTTTAAAGTACTAGCAAAGTATCAAAAAGTGTACAGTAAAATGGACATTCCAGACTAGTAAATGTAAGAAGACTTTGTTAAGCATGCCATAAACCAGAGAATTGTCAAAGCCCTGCACAGTATGCTTGGTATGAACTCTGCTATTCAGAGAAATTTCTGGAAACTCTGCCTAGTTTGATTCTCTCCCTTCCTTCCAGTCCCACCACATTTTTTTTTTACCATTAGTCTCCTCCCATTCATCCATAGAAGGAAGCATCACAGATTTGGTTCCTTCTGTAGAAATAATTATAAATTTAGCAAAGTCTGCAAGAGTCATCACAGGCTTTCTAAGGCACTGCCATGTTACTCTGCTAGGAAGTTTTAACTACACTACAAAGGACTGACCTGTTATTTTGCCTCTTAGTTCTACCTAGTGTAATGTAAGCCCTTTTTACACAGACACTCTTAACACTGATAAAATGGGTGTTACATTTTATTATACATGTTGCAGGGCTGCAGGTGTGCTCTATGGGTGCCCTGCAACATGTATAATAAAATGTAACACCCATTTTATCAGTGTCAGAGTGTCTGTGTGAAAAGGGCCTCTTTGGATGGGGTGGGGAAACATAGTGCTAGTTATTGTGTTAACTTGTGATTCAAGAAATAAAAATCGTAGCCTCTGAAATTTAATAGGACCCCCAAGCCTATTAGTGAACTAGCCAGCCACTTAGTTATTATTGTTCTTTCCTCTTCTTGAATCTCATATTAAATGGTATGACTCATAGCTTCAGTGCAGCATCTAGCTGGATACTAAAATGAAGCCTATAGCATTCTGACAATCCATTTGAAGGCTTTATAAGTCTATAATTGCACATATCCAGGTTTGGTTTTTTTTTTGCCTTTTCTCTGAGAGCTAAAGAGGTGACACAAAAAGAGCACATAGGCTGAAAACAGATTTGACAGTAGCCTGCTTTGGCTCAGGACTCAGGACCTGAATGTTTGTTCTGTCCCCACCAGATTCTGGCTTGTGACTGCCCTGGGCGAGTGGCCGGCTGCTATGGGATGCACCCTCTGCAAAAGCTCGAGAGATGCATCCCGGGTCAAGGCCAGGGCCAATCCGGGCTCACAGGTATGTTAGGTCTGCCCAGCCCTGTCTTAGGCCACTTTCAGACATGTCCCACCCCCTGCGCATATTTGGGCTGCAGGGGGGAATGCGCAGCAGAGACGTGCAGGGATGCAGCACTCGATTTCCTGCTCTGCATCCCTGTCGGCAAAGCCGCGCAGGGGGATTTTCAGACCAGCTGTTCCCCGCATATATTCGGGCTGCGCATTCCCCCACCGCAGCCCAAATATGTGTGTGGGGGATGTCCAAAAGTGGCCTTAGATTGGACTCAGAGGAACATGCTCACCCAGCCCTGCCACTGATCAGGGAAACCCGGAGGAGCGTGCTCACCTCGGCCGCCAAATAACTGATTGAGGGCAGGCCCAGAGGAGCGCACTCACCTGGCCCACTGAACAGCTGGTCACAGTTGTGAGGCGCTGGAGGGGGTAAACGGCACCCAGACTTTCCAGGTCACTTAAAGTCAGCTCCACGGCAGTGCACTAGGCTGCTCTGGGTTGCCAAATGGTTGTGGGATGCTAGGAGAAGAGCCCCCTTGTGCCCCTTCAGTTTAGCCTGCATGAACCCACCCTGCAAGAATCCCCAGTTCGTAGGCACCCCACTCCTTTTCACCCTATTGCATGCTCCCCTCTGCATCCACCCCTGCATATATCCCCCTTCTCTGCACACACTTCTGTCATTCTCCTCCTATGTACTTCCATTCGCTTTCATGCTTCCTGTGCCCCCAATATTTCTGTCCCTGCAGACCCCTTGCCCTGCATCTTTTTCTGCCCCCCATCTAGTCTGCATGTGAATGAATGTATGGGTGTGTGCAAATGGGGTGAGGGTCTGGCTGCCCAGGAGAGAGGGGGGTCAGGGGCGTAGCTAGGTTCTCATGGGCCTTGGTGCAAAAGATAGAATGGGGCCCCCTTTTCCTTCCTCCCCAGCAGCCAGACCCTCGCCCTATATGCACACACCCATATATTCATTCACATGAGAACTCATGCAAGGAAAATGATCAGAGGAGGAGCAGGCTAGATAGAGGGGCAGGGATGTGTGCAAGGGATGAAGGGGTGTGTGGTGGCAGGAGGGGGCTTCTGCAGCAGAGTTGGGGAGTGGATGCTGGGCAGAGCCTGAAACGATAGGAAGGAAGTATATGCAGGGGGGGCACAAGGGGCATACGGGGAGCGAAATGGAAAGGAACTGGGGACTCATAAAGGCAAAGTTGCATGGAGGCTATGGTGGATGCAGGACAGGTATGTGTGCAGGATTCTGAGGACCACTGTCAGCCAGATTAATTTACTACTACTGTGCAGAGCAGCAGAGCTCAATGTCTGCCCCCCCCCCAGCTCTGCTCCAATGCCAGCCCATGCCAAGCACCCAGCACTCTGTACCACCCTTGAGTCACCTCTTCTAGCAACACTCCAGCCATTTGGCAACCCTATGCTGGGACACTTGGGGTATTTTCAGATGTGACGGTGCAGTGCACCATCACACTTTGATCCTACTTGGGGTGAGGGCCCTCACCCTAGGCAGGATCTAAAAGTCAAGGAAAAGCACACATGACGGCCTGCTCTACCTCGGTCTGAAGATGTGTTCCCCAGGCCGCAGCAGCGCTTAGCCCAGGCTGTGCATTGGTGATAGGTCCAAGGTACAACCCAGGCAAAAACTGCCACAGCTCAGGGAAACCCAGGGTCCAGCCTGGGGACACATCTGGCAGGCCATTTCAGATGTGGATGACGTTTTGGTGGGCTGTTTCAGATGTGGAGGCCCGGACTCCAGCACAGCAGGAGTGTGAGCATCCAGCCCTGTGTGGCCGGCTCCTCGGCCTGACCCATGGCGTGGAGGGGCTGGTGACAGTTTGGACAGCTCCCAGTGGCCCAAAGTGTGGCAGTTGCCTTCGCCCTTCCTGGAGCAGGCAGGGGATCAGGCCTGCCCCATCCAGTGTGGCTGGATGCATGGTCTTCTGTACAAAGAGAAGGCTGATCTCAGCAGAGAGTTATCCAAATATTAAAATGTACTTTATTTTCTGTTCTGTTTAGACTCTTATATTTGCCAATATTGTGTTAGCTGAGTGCCCCATAAATCTTGCTACTAGAATGCACATTATCCTAGATCTCTGGCCTGATTATTATGCATGTCACAGTTCAGGCTCCATCTGCCTGATGGGAAAGGGAGGAAGCCCTTTCTCGGGAAGAGGATGAAGGCAGAGGAGAAGGCAGACCAGGAAGACCCAGTAGAGAATGTTCTCTACATTCCTATTTGAGCCCCTTTGTGCATGCTGCTGCCATTCACGTACTGAGCAGAACACTCCCTCTCGGAATGAGACCATGGATTGCAAAGGGAACAGGGAGTGGGAAACACCTGGTGAGAGAGACCTGTATCCAAGGATGCAAGGAAGAAGTGCTATTCCAGGTCAGAATGCCCTTTCCTCAGTTCAGAGAAATAAATTTTTTCAAAGATCATTTGAAAAATGCTTCTAAATAAGATTACTTAAATTCCATTTTCATTTTCTTCTACGGTTGTCACGCTCTGGCAACCAGAGCGTTAGGAAGAGGAGGAAGGGGTGTCAGGCTCCGGGGACTGGAGCCTAGGAAGGGGAGGAGTAGGCAGGGGAAAGGAAGGAGGAGACAAGGAAAGTAACAAGGGGACCTCTCAGCCACTCTCCCATACCAGGAGACAGAGTGCTCAGCATAAGTACCAGCCAAGGTGGCCTAAGAAAGCAGATGGCTCATCATCGATGTTAAGAGATGGGAAACCAGAGGCAGGGAGCGAGGGACCAGGGGCGAGGAGGAGCAACGGGGAACAATGGGGGTACTGGGGGAGCAACAGGGAACCAGAGACAGGGAGCACTAGGGGAATCAAGGCTGGGGGAACAATGAGGTCCAAGGTGGGGGAGCAATAGGGTTATAAGGTGGAACAAGGAAGAAACACAGGACACAAGAGAACACAGGTGAAAGGAGGATAGGTCAATAGGGAACAAGGCACTTGAAGGCAGACTGTGAGGGACTCAGGACATGAGGGAGACAATGTAATATGGAAACATGACAGAGTGCAAGCAAGAGACAAACAGCGTATACACAGTGCAGGCCCACAAAGAGAACAAAAGTTACACACAACAGCAAGGGAGGAAAGTGCTACAGTACATACACAAGGAACACAAAGGGGTTAACAGCACACAAAAGACTCACCCACACAGAGCTCTAACACAGACAGGCATGTAAACAAGGCACACGGAAGAGAGGAAAAACAAGAGAAATGGGCTGAGCAAGCATCAAGGAGGGATGACAAGACACTCCATACACGCCACAACCCCCAGCAGCCCTAAATACTGCACAGAGCCAATCAGGCTATGGCAGGTGGGCCCACGCCCTCCACCAGGTGTGCACAGGGGACAGTGGGAGGGAGAGAGAGAGTGGGAGAATACCAAAACGAGAAAGAGAGGCAGTCCCTCCAAGCTGCCAATAGTGCAGGAGGCAAGGAGCACCTCAGTTAAACTCCAAGGCCAAGGGTGCAAGTCTCAGCTGTGACATTGGTAGATTTTTTCCCTTTCACCTGCACCTCACTGCCATGATGCAAAAGAAATTGTTGTACAAGGAAAAGTCACTAGATGCCTGAAAGCAACACATTCTACTGATGAGACTCTAGGAACAGCTTTCTCTGATTAATCATGCTTCCTAAATGCCAGTATTATCTATGTAACAATATAAGCAAAAGGGTGGTATATAGTACTATTTATCACTTGCTTCACTATTTTTAATAGCCTGATTTTGATTATGCTATTTAATTTGCATTTATTTTACATTTTTAGCTTTACTAAGGACAACTCATCATCCATCAGGCAAGAAGAAGAGAATATGTTAAATGTTCTTCATAATAAGCGAGTGTGCTTCTTAAAAAGCAAGATGACTAAGTTAAAGTGTGAGGATACTAACAGAACTTGGAGACAGTCCAAATAGAAGCTTTATGCTCAATATTCCAATTTTTCTAATGAAACAAATAAATATTTTTTTACAAATCAAAAGAACTGTATTCCTTAAATTTTCTCATGAGGTCACCAGGGCAACTCGCAGAATAAGGTACTACTTAACATGAGTACTCAACATAATGTGAGTCCGTCCCACTTAATTTTATCTATATTGCTTCATAGGAAACAGCAAAGAAAAATCAGGCGACTCATGATGCATGAGAAATCAGACAGAGTAAGCTAGATGAATTACACGGCTTCAGTATCTCATGTGTAGTGTTGTAAATTCAAGGTACAGGTGTTTCTCTTTCCCATCTCCTACCTCAGTAGCTTATCCTTATGAATACATGCAGAACAAAGTCCCATGGACTTGCCTATAGCTCATTAATCATTCAAGAAAACTTCTAGCTGTACCCCAAGACTAAGAGACAAAACAAGTTTTTTGCCAGCAGTAATCATTTTCTGGTTCTCATTCTCTAGAGACTGCATCTTCTTTCTCCCTCCTTTATTGCAATGAGCCAGAGCTTGGGAAAATAATCAGCAGATATTCCGGTTTCAATGTGTGTTAAATGAGCTACCAAAATTACTTAAGTGTCACAAGTTACAATCTGTTGTTGAAGGGAAATCAAAGAGGAAATTAAATGCCTTGCCTGTAATTGGGTCTGAGCACTGAGCTAGTTCATTGTAATTAGGATGAAGAAGTGAGCAGGATAAACTGAATGGAGCTGTTGAAAAAGAAATCCTGGAGTGTTACAGTTTTGCCAGAGACTCCTAAATTTTTAGTCATACAAGAGCTGCAAAATGAACAGCTGGGATTTTAGGCATTTTTAAAGAAAATAGTCATTTTGAAGTACTGAAACATTCTTTTTCACTGACCTGGAAAGGGTGTCCTCAATGCAACAAATGTAAGGGCTTGCCTTTGCCTGCCAAATAATGTACCATACATCCCGCAGGGAGTAAGCTAATTTAAAGATAGTTTTTACAGATATTCTGCTGTTGCAGTTTTATTGCTAAGGAGGATGACCTGTAGGGTATTGATAAATGAAGGTTATTTACAGCTGTTAGAGATGGCTATGTCCATTCTCATCAATGGGTCTGACATGCCAGTGCTGTCAGATTTTAGGAGCTTCCAGAAGCAGTTGCTCAGCCGACCACACTCCTGCCCTTCCTCTCAGACTGAGGCTATGAAGGAGGACAAAGCCCTCTTTGATGTGTCCTTTCCCCAGGCTAGAGTGGCATTGGACATGATGGTCCAACTATGCTTAACAGGCCTGGACAGGAGACTCATCTTTTGAAGCCTATTTTCTTCGTAAAATAGACTATGGGTGAAAACAGACTCAACGCTAACCACCCTTGCTGGTTATTTATGCATGTTGCAGGGCTGTATTGGTGTCCTATGCAGCCCTGAAACATGCATAAATGACTACCAAAGGTGGTTAAAGGGTGGTTAGTGTCATGTCTGTTTTCACCCTATGCTGAGTCATGCCAATTCTGGCCCCACGAGAGAGCAGGGAGATAGAGGAAGGAGTAAAAATATAAGGATAATACTATAGTTAACCTAAAGTAACAGCAAACTACATTTTTTTTAGGTAAGAAAAAGGAAATGAGAAGAGTAGATCTGCTACCAACTTTACTGTCTCAGTCTGGTAAGAGACTCAGCCAGTTACCCATGCGAAGGTAGCTGGATCATGCACTGCTAAGAGACTGGAATCTTCCAAATCCTGACAGTTCTGGAGCATCAGACCTATAAGTGAGAATGAGCAGAGTCCCTTGAGGAAGTATTAAACAGTTTGGGTCCTACATATCTGAGGGACTGCCTTTCTCCTTTTGCTCCTTTGCAGCTTTTAAAATCTGCCGAGGGTGCCCCATACGACTTGGGTCCGCAAAGCTGTGAGGCAGCATTCTCGGTGGCTGTCCCACAGCTTTGGAATTCAACTCCCTTCCCTTGGAGGCTCGTCTGAGCCCTAGTTTGAATGTCTTCCGGAGACAGTGTAAGACCTTTTTATTTGGCCAGGCATTTAACGGGCAGTGATAGATTTTTGGGGGAGGCTGATGGGATGTTTTCAGTTTTGTGGGGGTTTAATTGTTTATTTTATATTTGTATTTTATATGTGTTTGTGAGCCACCCTGAGCTTTCAGGGATAGGGCAGGATATAAATAAAAGTAAATAAATATTACTGTACCAAATTCTGCTTTCTGTTACATCAATATCACTCCATAGAGTGTAGTCAAGTTGGAGTTGGTAAAACATAAACGCTAACATAATTTCCTATCTAACGTTTTTGATGGCTTTTAGACAAGTTAGTGGTTATTGTATGGCCACCCCTGAACTGAGTATTCAGATCTAGCTTGTTTGTTTATCTCTTGGGCATGGTCAAGCTCAGTCTGGTGTTCATTTGGGGTGGGTTTTTAAAAAGTTGCTAAGTAATTTGTAGGGTGGTCAGACATGCAAATTTTAGAGGATATTTATGAGAAATACAGGTTGCAGGGCTGTATTGGCTCCAATGCAGCCCTGCAACCTCTACTTCTTATAAGTGTCCTCTAAAATTTTCATGTCTGGCCACCCTAGTAATTTGGGAGCACTAGACCCATTGCAAATCGATGGGACTTGCATTTTTAAATCACACAGGCACTATGAAAATTTCATCTTTGGATTTTATACTCTATGCATGATGCTGCAGTGTTTTTCTTTTTTCTGTCACTTGTGGACACTTATGCAAAGCAAAACAAAATGTGTCTTTTAAAAAAATATTTAGCAATAACTTCAAAAGGAAATGGAATCTGAACAGGCTCGGCAGGTGGAAACCTAGGGCAGCAAATTGAACCAGGAGCACGTCTTCAATGCAAGCCCCAGCTTGGATGAGGGAGCATTCCTGATTTGTTTTGCTGCCCTCTTAAATTCACTGCTGGAGACTTGCATGGGGGTGGGTGGAGGAGTACTGCTGCTTCCCTGATGATCAACAGGCTACCAGGAGTGCTCCCTCCCACTTCACCAGTGCAAATACCCAGCTCCGGGCTTGCATTGTGGAAGACCAGGGAGCCAAGGGGGTAGATATAATAGGGTGGGACAGGTGGTGCAGTTGCACTGGGGCCCACAAGCCTATTGCAGGTGGCAGAGGGAGTGCTCCAGGTTCCCTGCAGATCAGCTGTTCAGTAGGGAAGCTGGAGTACCTCTTCCACAGCTGTTTGGGTAAGGACCCCTTCCCCGATGATCAGCTGTTCAACGGGTAACTGACAAAACTTCATCTGTCTGCATTTTACAAGTTCCTTCTCCCTGTGCAATCTTGTGGCTTGCACTATAGGTAGGGGAGGAAGCATTCTGGTTCCCACCCAGAGGGTGAACCCCCAGTTTCAGGTGTGGGGGGAGGGGTGGCACAAGGTGTAAAGCCAACCTCTGTCACTGAGATTACTACATGAGCTCATTTACATTCAGCTTCTGTTATTGCCACCCTTGCAAAGCTGGGGTGGCAGCAAAGGGCTCTTCTTCAGGCCCCCATTAAAGGATGGGGCAGAGCAAAGTCGTGGGCGTGCCCATCTAAGCACAGTTATGTGGCTTTGCAGCCCATTACAGGCTTCTCACAGTGGGTGGGAAAATCTGCTGCCTGGTCAGGGTTGCTGTGGCAACTGGCCCTGAAGGGCACAAGAACTGTCTCGCAATGTGAGACTTGAGGTGTCCAGCACTGGCTCCGCCCCTGGGAGAGCCAGTCGGACGTTGGAGCGGTGAGCAGCAAGTCAGGGAATTTTCTTCCCCAGCTGAAGTGAGGCCTGAGGAGAACCACTTCGGACCTGCGACTCCAGGGAGGGTTCCAGCAGTATGAGCTGCAGCAGCAGGGACAGCTTGGACCTGGTGGTGAGGAAGGTACTCCACTTAGCTTAGCGTTACACCCAGGAGGGAGATCTTCCCAGGAGTGAAGGAATCCCGGGTAGAGCAGTGCCAGGCTGCAGAAAATACACACACACACACACACCCCTGACAGACCCTCTCCTCCTTGTAGATGTGGGGCAGGGGGTGCTATATAAAAGAAAGGAAAAAAAGAAAAATGTCTAGGAGGCCAAAGAAGGTCAATAACAGGCCCTGTGTGGTGAGGGGGCCTAGCCGGCTGCTGGCAGGGCCCACCCGCCAGGAGGCATCGGGTCCTTCCACTTCAACCCCACTCAGTGGGAGAGAGGCTGTACTCCTCTCACTATAGGAGAGGCTTGGGGGTTCGAGGGCCTCATGTGGCAGATGGCTGCTGTTCAGCCCCCTGAAAGGCAGTTAGAGCATGCTGAGGATGCACCATTGTGTGGTGGGCCCCTCCTCCTTGATATCGAGGGTTCAGGAACTGGGCTGTCAGACCCTGCTCCAGTAGCAGACTCGCCTGCAACCCCGGGGCCGGTGGCTTGGGCCCAGCACCCTCACCACCCTGCTTCAATGGCAGGGATGCCCCCCCTTCCACCAGACAATCATGTCACAGGTCTGGAGAAACAGATTGCATGAGCTATGTGGCAAATGCTCCTCAATCTGATAGTGTACATGTCCTAGAAACATGTGTGTGTGGGGTGTGTGTGTGTGTTGGCAGTGAATTATTCCTTTTGTGGCGAAGGGCAGAAGTCCCAAGGGACAGGTGGTCCCTGCTGGGAGTTCAACAAAGGTGGCAAGTGCTCATGCCCCCCATGCAGGTTTCACCACTCCTGCACGCAATGTGGGGCTCCCACCCTGTAGCCACCTGCTTCAAATTTAAGCTGTTTGGTAATCATGCAAAACAGAACCCGACAGGGAGAGGGGGAGGCTTCCAGTCAGGACACGGGGGCACTGAGAAGGGCCCCAACTCCAGTTCAGCCTGAAGTGCTAGAGGCAGCACCCAGATCACGCAGACTGAGAGGAGGTCCATTATGTGGTACAGGAGTTTAAAGTAAAGTTTAGAATTCCAGCAGTAGGGACTTGTCAGAATAGGGTGACCAGAAACTTAAGGTTGGTATTGGGAATGGAACGTGTAGTCTGCACTAAGCTAGATAAAGAAATAAAAGAGGGATGGGTGGTGCGGCCATTCCTGGCATCACCCTGCGGGAGGCGTTGGGATTGGGGGTTGTCCCAAAGAAGGCACCCGGGGAGTTCTGTCTGATTCGCCACTTCTCCTACCCCAGGAGAGGTTCAGTGAATGATGCGATCCCTCACGAGCTTTACTCTGTCTGCTATGTTTCATTTGATTCAGCAGTCGAAATGATAAAAGCATGCAGGCCAGGTGTGTTGCTAGCCAAGTACAATGTGAAGTCCACTTTCCGCCTGCTTCCGGTTCACCCCGACAGCTTTGAGCTATTGGGTTTCCAATTCCAAGGTTCCTATTACTTTGACAAGGCCATGCCAATCGGATTCCATCTCGTGCTCGGCCTTCAAGAGGTTTAGTTCAGTGTTGGCGTAGGTGGTCTGACGGTGGGTGGGGTCCAGAGCCATCACAAAATACCTTGACGACTTCCTGTTAGCAGTTAGGGTGCAAACCCGTGAATGCATCAGTTTACTGGCCACCTTTCAGGAGATGGCTGGGCAATTGGGTGTCCCCTCAGCCCTGAAAAAGACAGATGGCCCTGCAACAGTCATGACATATCTGGGAATAGAGCAGGACATGGTCATGGTGGCATTCTGGCTAACAGAGGACACACTGACGGCACTGAGGCATGCCATCGATAGTAGTCTGGCAGCTAACAAAGTTACTGTGTACCAGCTGCAGTCCCTCCTCGGTAGCCTGAATTTTGCCTGCTGCGTTGTTGCCCTTGGCAGGGCATTCTTGTCCTGTTTATACAGAAGGATATCCAGTAGCCTGCTGTCAGGAGCCGTGGCCACCATGCGGGCTGACTCGGGGATGTCAGGAGATGCCAGGGACCCGCCCCCCCCCATTGAAGGTCCTGTCCCGGCTCCACCGGCAACAGAGACAGGCGCAGAAGCGCCAGGACTTTCCCTGCCTCGGCGGGTTACCAGGGCAACCTGCCCGAACGTGGCTGCCATGGACGCACAGCCGGGGACGTCATGCGATGTGGGGCAGGGCCTGAGCCCCCGCGGTGCTCCATGCGCCTACAGGCATGCCGGGGGATGGAGTCCACAGCATAAATGCTGGTGCTATGAGGCACACAGCGCCAGTCAGCGGAGCGCGAGAGGCTGGCCTTACCCAAAGTGAAGTGTGGTTTGCATTGCTTGTTATTTCCTTGTCTGTTGTTGAAATGTGAAGGTCATAGTGTGCGTGTGTGTTGCCCCTGATCCCTGATTCTTTACCTCTGCGTGAGTGAGAGAGCAAGAGTGGGAGAGTCAAGCGCAAGCCCCTTCCCCCGCCTAGGGTTCCTCCCTTCTCCCCTCCTGGAGAGAACTCCCTGCTTCCTTTCCTTGTGGACCTTGGCCCCCTGCCTCCATACCCCACACCTCCAGCACCCACTCCTCCCCTTCCCCCGTGGACTGGTTTGTGTGAATACAGTGTGTGCTTGGGGCACGGCCTTGCCTTCCCTAGATTGCTCTGTGCCCTATGATGATAGAGGCCTGGTCTCATTGAGACCTATAGGCCACACTACTATCCTGACAGGCTTCTTTCCCAGAGATCCTCCTGTGGAGCACGGGGACAGGGGGGGTCATGTGTGCATGCATGGCAGCTAGCTAGAAGGTCCCCCTTCTCCCCTGTAGTCCCCCGTGTCCTTCCTTCCCCCCTCCACCATGACACTTGCCACCTCATTACCATATAAGGCTCTCCAGGGAACTCAAGGAAGTTCTGGCTACACGGTCCGAATTTTTAGCCAACTTCAATGGTGTTAGCTTTTGGTGACAGCTGCTCCTGCTGGATGTAGAGCTTCATGTCTATTCTGACATGAATAGACATGAATAGGCGCTGTGGCTTTGGGGTGTAATTCTGGGACAGATGTTGTGTGGCACCATGGTCAAAAGATTGGTTTGACTATGGGGTAATTAGGGATTTGATGTTCCTGGAGTTTTTCCCTATTGTGGAAGTAGTTCACCTTTGGACAGGCGATGTCACCAACCCCACGATAAAATTCTGGTGTGACAATCTGGCTGTGGTACACGTAATTAACTCTCTGTCTTCAAAGTTCCCCTGAGTCATGAAGCTAGTCAGGGCATTTGTACTGGTGTGCTTGAGGAACAATATTCTATTTACTGCCAAGCTTGTCCCAGGCATCAACATCGGCACAGCTGATGCCCTTCCTCGCTTCCAGATGGAGCAGTTTCACCTCCTGGCACCAGGAGCCAGCAGAACACCAGAGGCCATGCCAACAACCATAGAACCTTGGATTCCAAGAACCTTGGATTCTAGATCTCTTCGAGAACGTCCAGGGAGCACTTTCAGAGCGAACTAGGGCCACTTATGCAAGGGTGTTCAGGGCATCCCAACAGTTTAGGGCTCAGGTAGGGCAACCAGTAACTTTCTCCATACCCGAGGCTCAAGCTCTGAAGTTTGTAATGTCATTGTGACAGAAGGGGGCAGCCCTGGGCACGACAGCTGGAACATCCTTGTGCTCCCTAACCCATGATTTGCAACATGGGATGGAGAGGGAGGCGCAGTTTGTTAAGTACTTGGGGAACTGGTACCCGAGGGTACATCTGAACCAGTTTCCGCACCTCACTTAGATATTGTTAAGAAATGTTATCTGGACCCAAATGGCTATTTGGGCAAATTCCCCCACCCAGATCCTGTTAATAAAGGGTGCGGCCATTTTCAACCCATGACGTGTCCTTGCCTTATTCAGGGTGCATTGACAAAAATCTTGTTAGAAAAGTTTAGATGCATTGCTGCTAAGAGTCTGTGAATGAAAGCTGTCATGGCTGATCTGGGTTTAGGTATATTCTGATATTAATAAAATATACTGTAGCTAGGGAGTCACATCAGATCTGATGTCCTTATAGGAGGCCTGTCAATCAAATTTTTCATTGCTTTTGTTTAAGTGGTGAGAAAGCTTTAATATTGCTTTCAATATTCCCCCACCTTTTTCTTAAAACTTGGAAATACAATTTACAGTATGGCATCTCAGTATTCTTTATCTTATATTATTCTGCTTGTTACCTTTTCTTTTCCATGTTCATAAGGATTTATTCTGAGATTATTATTTTTCATTTCAAATCTGTATTTCCTGATGGTTTAAAAACTCAGTTGAAGGGATAAAGAGTTTTCCATATTTACCTAAGATTTTCAAACCAGAAGGTCGTTAGTTTCTCTTAATTTTGCTGAGCACACCACCAATGCCAGGTGTTTCAGGAAATTATGAAAGTCTCTTAATTTCTTTTAATTTCTTTGAGCGTTTCAGTGACTAATATTTATTTTGCAATTATTAACACATCTCTAGAGTTTATTTTTCCTCATTTCCTTCACTTCTCTGACTTGCAGTCATGTGCCTTGATGAAGATGAGAGGTCCTGTTCTCAAATGGAATGGTCATGTTGATTAGAGTGATGTTCTTCTGCTCCCCATTGGTGATGACAATGTTGGGTCTCAGCTGTCTGTTTGTGCCTGGAACAGAGAATTAATGGTGACCTCATCCACTGAGGCTGGTATCTCCTTGATGAGCTGGTCTTACACTGCATTGTGGTGAAGCAGCGAGGCTTGCAGTGTCTCGCTCTCATAGCTGCTCCTCTGGCATCTTTTATCCCTTTTGCTGTAACAAACAGCCCTGTTAAGCAGGACACAGTTAAGACAGGCCCAGTGGATGAAGCACAGTCTGCAAAGTGGGTGAAGTTCCCTCGGGTGAGAAAGCGATTGCTGGCTTTGAGGTGACATCGAAGACTATTCCTTGGTCTGGTTTTCTCTTGATGTCTCTGACGGACTTTCCCCAGATGGTAATGTTGAGCGTTGACTTGAGTTTGGTCCTTGCCTGTGGGGTGAGGATGGTCTGTTGTTGCCTGTGGGTGGTTTCAGACACCAGAACTCCCTTCTCCTTTCACACACACCATGAATATCAGCAGCTGATTTGTTTGTTTGCAGGTAGCATTCCAAGCACAGTTCTGCAGGGAGAGTGTACCTTGGTCTTGTTCAATTTCCTTCCAGGTGGAACTGTTCACATAGGTGGTAATGTCCTCAGTGGATGAAATTCTGCTAATCTTCTTCATGACATTCTGTAGGGCACTGATCACAACACTCCTCACCGTCTCATTGAGGCTGGCCAGGAAGCAAAATGAGTGGGTCAGGATTGTGATGTTAAAATGGTGGCCCAAGTGGGGGATGCCGGCACCATATAACCTGTTAAAAGTATGCATCACCTCATTGTTGGTCAGTCTAGACATTAGTGAATAGAAATCCCTAGGTTCCAGTCCACAATTTGCCACTTGACTCTTGTACAGCCTTGGTCACGTCACTCAACCCTTATCAGTTTCCCTTGCTGCGCTCTACAAACCACTTTCTCCAGAAAAGGCCTACTGAGCTACTGTGTTGCAGATTGTGGCCTCTGTCAGTGTTGTGATATGGATTGGGCCCAACAGGGATGCTAATCTCCTTGCTACAATGTAACTGAATCAGAAGTGCTTCTTCTGACACAAATGTGCCAGAACAGACATTGAATGTTACTGTAACTCACTCTTCTATTAATGTAACCAAAACATACACTGGATGTATAAGTATGTAACATTTTTGAATGTAACTTCTGTTTAGGCCATTATAGCTGCTATTTAGGACTATGTAGAATGTTAGAAATTAGGCAAGACACTACTAAACACATGTGTTAATTTATTGATCTAAAAGAACATGAAGTGTTGGTAGGGAAGGTAAGCAAACTGGTCAGAGAAGGAAGCAGTGATGCTGAGAAGAGCAGAAACCCTGTGTTCCCAAACAATAATTCACAAACACATCGAGAAACAAAGGGAAGGTCAGGACCTGATACCAGAGTCAAACTGTAAGAGCGAACAGAAATGGCCTTATCTGATAACCAGATGCCTCTTAGAAGAATGTGGGCAAACCCAGGGCCAAAAGATCAGACCCCCCCCTCCGGAGGGAGGGGTGGATCAGACCCTATCGGTCAGGGCAGGCCCCCACTGACTAAGCAGAAAACATTCTGTTGTAAGTGGCAGACATCCCCTTAACATGGATAAGTAATAAGGGAAACTTGTATATAAGGCCAGTCTCTGGATCAGTCCTCTGCCTTTCACGGTTCTCGGTCGCTATCCCTTATCAAGGGAGCCGACGAGTTTCGGTGATTGTGCCCACTCTGGGACCTCTCTCTCTAGGAGGTCCTGCAACGTGCCTGGCAGCTAGGCTTTCTCTCTCTCAGCACCGTTTGGGCCCCCTGACTGCCTTCTTCTGGAACCAGACCATTGACCTCTGATCACGTAAGAATATATGCTTTTGTATGTATTTGAAGGAATCAGAGTAGGTGAGGGCAAATGTTGGATGCAAGTGTCTTCTTAATAACTGGTATGCTAATTGTTCTGCTTCTATTTAATAAATGTCTATTTGATTGAACAAAAGTGTCATTACTAGAAATAGAAGAGGAGTAATTCCCCACCCTCCCAAACAGTAGTATTTCCACTTGATCCCAAGATTTAAAAGGGACCTGCTTCACCAGGGGGGCAGAAAAGCAGCTGAACCCCTTTTATTTCATTTCATCAGTACCATGGAGGTAGTGGTTCTTAACTAAATGAACTGCAATTATTTGTCTGTTGTTGTTAATCAATCAATCATAATCAATCATCAATCATCATCATCATCATCAGCGCAGCAGTAGCAGCATTATCATTATCAGTTCAGTCAGTGAAGCTTGCATACTTCCAAATGTTGATTTTTATCCTGTCTGCTCAAACATAGATGTGTAACTTCAGCAGGAATGCTAACTTATCTTCTCCTTGTCTCCATCAGACAAGATGAAAGCTCATTCTATCTTACATTAATAAAATTACTATGTCTGGTGATATTAGGTAAATTTCTCTCAGATCAAAGAAGCAGCAATTACCATGTTAAAAATGACAGAAAATAGAAAAGAACTCACCTTTCAAAAGGGTAATTTTCTTAATTTAAGACAAAAAATTATTTAAAGTAGACTTTTAGAATGTCAGCACTTCTGGGAAGAAAATAAAAACTTCAATAGAATGTCAAAGTAAAAAAAATAAATCTTAGCACAAGCTTAAAGCTAGTTTCTACTAAGAAACCAAAGAAACAAAGGTATTGAAATGCAGTATTAGGTATCCCAAACAGCCTTCACTATGATTGCCCACTGCCACCTTCTGCAAACTTTTTGTGATGTATTTGTAAGTATTAAAGTATTTTTTTATGTACAGCTTGGGATTGGCCCCATGTCCTAAAGAGAGATTCTAGCTCTGATTCCTAAAGATTTGTTTGAGTCCTGTTGGATGAATTAGCAAAAGTTCCCTTCCCTGCTTCATTTCTTAATAATGTGACTAATTTTTTTCCTTATCCATTGTTACTGTTGTTTCTGCTTGCTCTCTTTCCTTTCTCATATTTTTTTCCTTTTGCTGACTCTTCTCATGCTCTCTGTTGTCAATGGGTGTTTTCAGA
>QEPC01007352.1:1486147-1497146 GCA_003113815.1 Sphenodon punctatus
CTGTCCACCCACCCAGATTAACCGTGGGTGGCCTTCATATTTGTTCTGCTGTACATGCCAGCCCAATGGTGGCGGCTGAGGTGCCACTTCACGGGTTAGGCAGGAGATAGGACTGGCCACTGTCTTGTTTATTTTAACCCTAAGAGTCCCATGCTGCTTCAGAGCCACAGTTTGACCACCCCTGTATTATTGCTATGCTCCTGTGTACTTTTGTGCCTATTTGTAAATGTTCTTTGAAAAGGAGGACCCAGTCCAGGATACTGTATCTTAACTTCCCTTCACACAGGGCAAGCTTTTGACTTAGGCCTATCTAAATATATATTATTACTTTAAACCATGGCAACAACAGCATTCAGAGCAGGTCCTGCATTCTAGCACATTCTAGCCTCTTGGCCTTTCGACGTATTTGTAAGACTTGGCTGTTTGCCCAGGCCTTCGGAGGGGAGGGTGGGGTGCTGGGTTCATTTTTGTGGGGGGTGTTTTAAATTTGTTTTATGTTGAAAAATTGTTTTTTAAAACTGTTTTATATTGTGTTGGAAGCCGCCCCGAGATGCCGTGGGCATGGGGGGGCGGCATATAAATGTAACGAAATAAATAAATAAAATAAAAATAAATGATACACCCTGCATCTGATTTTGTAAGATAAGTGGTAATGTGAGCCAAGTTTGGAAGAGCAGACTGAGTCCTTATTTTATTTTATCTGTCAGCTTCTATGGGGTGGTCTTGGTCTTCTTGTCATGCCTCGTTGAAGTGCAAATGTAGATGTTCCACAGCTTTTTAAAAAAATCAGTGCTGGCAAATATGATTGTTGAAAACTGGCTCCACTAACTTAAATCTCATTCCAGATTTTAGCTCAGTCTGGTGCCAAAAATATTGTTCTTTTAACAGCGAGAATGAGGTCAAGTGAGGCTCATATTCATTTTTTTCCACTCAAGGAAAATAGTCTCAGTGTACTCTTTATAAAAATAATAGATGGATGTTCAACCAATTTACAGAAAGCAAGTCTGAGACATACCCATCCCTCAAACCAAACGACTTTGTAAAGTTTGATTAACTATTTCAGTTTTTGCTCACCTCTGCCCTTCCTGGTTCTGACAAGGATCAGAAGCACATGGGCCAGAATACCATGGGGAAATCTCAAATGAAAGCTTGTTTTTGCAATTCTGTCAAAACATCTTTGAAAATTAAATCTGTTCGCATAGTACAAATAAGTATTTGAAGTTTTTGTTACTTACCTCACCTTAGATCTTGATTCTGCACCTGCTGAGGCTGATCCCAAGCCCCGCAGCTCCCGTGTGCAGCCGTGTATGCGCGTAGCCACACAAAAACCCTGCGGCTCCCTATTGCAGGCACATCGTGTCCTGCGGAAACTGCACACCCATGCAGGATTCACAGTGCTTGGGATTGAGTCCACTGAAATCAGTGACTCGGTTCCAATTAAGTTTGATGGATCAAATCACAAGGAAGCATTGTTTAGGTTTGCCCATCCCTCATATCCAAAACTTAATACAATACTGAAATTAAGTTGTGTGTGTTTTATTTAATTTTTACCTAGGACTGATTGCACTCATTCTTTGCTCATTCTTGATGAGGCCCTAAACAATTTTAATTTATTTATTTATTTCACACATTTCTAACCCACCCATCCTGCCACAGGCAGCTCTGGGTGGTGCGCAACATCAAATATTAAAAGCATTAAAACAACTTTAAAATAAACAACAAAGGGATTAATAAAAATCCCTAACCACCTCCCACCCTAACCCATTCCCCCCACCCTACCCATCCTCCCCCCCCAAAAGCCAGGCGGAACAGCCATGTCTTACAACAGTGTCAAAATGAGGGGAGATTCGGGGCCAAATGGGCCTCCACCGGCAGGGAGTTCCACAGCCGTGGGGCAGCCACCGAGAAGGCCCTCTCCATTGTGGCCCCCCGGAAAACTTGGGGGATCTGCAGGAGAGCACCCCCCGATGGCCTCAGGGGCTGATCTAGTGAAGTACCAGTGAAGAGGTACAGAAAGGGAGTATTATATTGACGTAACCAAATGTGGACAAATCTCACAAACATGGCACATATGAAAGAATTTAGCATTCTAGAAAATGAAGTACTGACTAAAAAAACAAAAAAGCTTGGATGACTAATAGGAACCATGTAGCCTAATGGGTAACTTGTTGGACATGGACCTGGCAGTCCAGGATTCAAATCTTGTCTTAGCCATTAACTCACTGGGTAGCCTTGGACAAGACATTATTAGAGCTGAAACAAGAAGCAAACTGGCTTTGCACAAGAAATATTGCAATTTTGAGAACTGGGATCAAGTTCTCAGTGGTTCCTCAATTCCGGTACCAAAATCTTGATATTTCTCATTAAACTGATAGGCAGTGTGGGGGTGGGAAGGCAGCCTTTGCAACTGACAAGAATGGGCTCAGCAGCACTCACGACCCGGGCCTGTCACTTTAAAAGGACGCCTGGTGTGTCCCCCACAGTGCCTATCAGCTGATAGGTGGTGTGTGGGAGAAGTGGCCTTTACAACTGATAAGCACTGGCCAGAAGCGCTGGGGGTCTGAGCTCCCCAGCACTCTTGGTCAGCACTTGTCACTTGCAAAGGCCTGCCAGGCACACTTCCCCCTGTAGCACCTCTCAGCTGATAGGCGCTGCAGTAGGGTGCAGAAGCAGCCTTTGAAAGTGAAAAGTCCCGGTTGGAAGTGCTGCTGAGCTCGGGCTCCCTAGCACTCCCGGCCAGCGTTTGTCAGCTGCAAAGGCAATTCCGGTGTGCTTCCTGCCCCCCCCCCCACAACTACCTATCAGCTGAGACGGTGTGGGGTGGAAGTCGCCTCTGAAACTGGCGAATGCTGGCAAGGAGCATTTGAGAGGACTCCCCACAGCTCCCAGCCGGTGCTTGTCAATTTCAACACCTGGCAGCCAGTTCACTGTTTCTTGTCAAGAATTACAGCAAGACACTGCTGGTTCTTGGTTTGTCCTCATTCCCGGGATGAAATTGAGAACCAGGATTCTCAATGAGAATTGAAGAAAACCGAGGATGAACTTTCAGCCCAAGTCACTCTATTTCAGTCTCAGTTCTTATCTATGGGTGATTTCAGATGTGACGGGGCGCTAGTCGCCCCAGCACAGAATCACCGCGGGGATTCCCCGCCGGGATCACACCAGCACGTCCAACAGATGTGTCGGCTGATCCCGGCGGGGAATCAGGGAGGGGGCGGGGGCGTGCGGTGCAACGTGCAGTCGCATGGCCCAACCCCCCCACGCTCCCTTGCCGCCCGCCCTCTGGGGAGACGGACGGGCGCTGCGGCCAATGTGGCCGTAGTGCCCGCCCAAATTGACCATGGCCTGGAATCCCGCCGCGGATTCCGGGCCATGGTAGCCGTCTAGACAGGACGGGCCCCTTCATCGTGGCGGGAAATCACATTTACCATGCAATCGGGGCTGGCCCCGCGGGTTCCGCCGATCGCGTGGAGAATGTGATTCCCTGCCGCGATTGACGGGGGTGAACACCTGGGGGGAACTTCCGTTCCCCCTTCAGACGTGACGAGACCTTTCTCGCCCGGTGGGACTCCACCGTGGTTGAGCGTGATCTCATCACGTCTGAAAATACCCTATAAAATGGGAATAATAATGACCTATGTCACAGAGTTGGTGTACGGGTGAACTAGATAAGGATTGTAAAGCACTCTGAACACTGGAAGTGCTATNGGTGAACTAGATAAGGATTGTAAAGCACTCTGAACACTGGAAGTGCTATGCTAATGAAATAATATGAATAATTTATACATGGCCTTGGGTCATGCCATGTGCAGAGGGGGCATTCCTATTGAAATCAATTACAATCCAATTGATATTTTATATACTTCTTAAGTTTGTTGCTCTCTGGGGTCACAGTTTTATATTTAAATCTCAACATTTAAATCTCACAGGCGGAAAACATGGAAAACTCTGAACTAATAGATCTATTCTCTCTGTCTGCACCTGTTTATTATTTGTGTGATTGGTGGCTGAACTTTATAAATCCCCAAAATTATCATCTGAAGTCCTATAAGTCTATAGCTAGTTTACCCCCACTTTTGGAACTCAGATTGAAATGAAAAAATGTTTCAAATTACCTGAAACTTTTAATTTCAAATGTAAATTTATTTAGGTGTGTTAAAATTATTTGTATCTGGAGATATTTATGTGCATAACCTTTCTCTCCATTACAAATTTTAACTTTATATTGATTGAGATTGTGTATTGAAAAAAGCAAGAAATAGTAGGGTTACGGGTATCATAATATAAGACTGTCTTTACTTGTTACTGAGCATCTAAAACCAAGTTTCATTTCTTCAGGAAATGACCCCCATAGGTTCCATTTTCCAGTCAATGGTCCCTGCTGCTCAAGCAGGCCTGATCCAGAGTTTGGTTCGCTAAGATTACCCAAACGTGAAGGTCCATTTCCCTTCAATAACCTTTCTCTCCATTAGAAATTTTAACTTTATATTGATTGAGATTGTGTATCCACTATCCAGAAAAGCAAGAAATAGCAGGGTACGATAAAGTAAGACTGACTTTAAGGCAATTCTCTTTTTCACTTGTTTCAGTAAAACATATTTACCAAGCACCACTTTAGGACTGTAAAAAAAACACCATTCCTTCTGGAGGATATATAATTGTATTGACCCTGATTTATTGACTAGATAAATGTAATATTCCTTCATTCACAAGAAGGGGAAAGTGCTGCTAGACAGTACTTCTCAACTGGCTTCTTTCCTTTAGAGAATTTTGATAGCAGCTTATTCATTGTGGATGCTTAGTATTAGGTTTTAATACAATAGGTGAAAAGAAACTTTTGTACCAGTCCAACATTGGAGTGTAATACAGCAGTGTCTGTCTATTCCTATAAGTTCCTAGAGGGCAGCTACTTAAATTTAAAAGTTGTTTTTATTTTCTCTGTGGGGCTCTCAGATAAAGTTAATGCAGAAAGCAATGTCTAAGACCATCATATTCATTGATTCTCTCTTTTTATATACAGCAGGAGTTTGCGTTTGGAGCCATATCCCTCAGACAGGGTCCTGATTGCTCCTTTAACGTATGTTTATACGATTTTGAAAACTTTTGGCAGAAACCAAGAGCACATACCAGGGTGTTGGGCTTTTATGAATCCCATGAGATGTGAGAGTCAAACTGACTGGATGCATATTCCAGGCAAGCACAATGACTCTATTTATTCAGATTGACTGTGAGTAATAATGTTCACAGCCACAACATTTCAGTGGCAAGGAACCTGATCCTAAAGAGAAAAATGCATACAAGGAAACAGACTTGAGTTGCAAAAATATGCTAGATTATTATTCCATCTATGTGTACTAGCCAGCTAATTTAGTTGACTGTTGATTGACATGAATTGCACAATTGAATTCAGAGGTTTATTTCCTTAAAGGCTCTGCTTTCTTTTATGAAATGCTCACACTGTAAAAGGAAAAGAAGAAACCCCCCCAGAATTTTTCACAGTACAGTTAGCAATATTACACCCAAGACTGATTTAACTTATCCAGTGACCTCTACAATGAAGAACAGAGAATTCTAATGGGGATGTTTTGTGTGCCTTCCACACTTCATGGAGCAAAAGGCAATAACCACCACAATTCAGTATTCTGAACACTCTTAAGTACAATTTTGACATCTCCATGCTACAAAGCATCAGACACTTTCTGAGAGCGATGATGACAAAATTATTACTTTATGCACTATAAATCAAAAGGAATTGGCTATTTAACTTGCAGATTTATGCTAACTACGTAGCTATCTGCTAATTGTGCACTCTTCAGATATTGATTGGGGATTAAAAGGTAAGTTTTCTTCAATGTAGTGTGAAATAAAATATGCCAACAGGAAAAAATTCTCTCTACATATTATATCATATGATCACTGCCTGTAAAATTAAAATTATCAGTTTAAATGGATAAACTACATTCATTAAAGGAGAAAACTGCATTTATGTAATTAAAATTAAGACACTGTCTAATAAGTGTGGATAATTAAATTACTACAAGCTTCCTCATGCAGTCAGCTCAGCTCCATCTCCTTTGCCTCTTCCATATTTCCCAGGTCTGTGAATCTTACCTAATGTAACCTCTGAAACACTTTACACATTCAGAAAGGTCTTATCATTCATGTATGCATTTTGCATTGTCTCTTCTGTAATCCCCCCATTCACATCCTCTCCCTTAGTCAGAGTTCCAAACATCAGCATTCAAAAAGATGTGCTGGCTTGTCTTCTCATCTTCCCCCTCCTAAAACCTTTTGCAGACTTCCTGTATATCTCAAAACCAAGTAAAAAATATCCCTTGAAGGACTGAAAATCTGTTTAAAATATGAATTTCTCTTATAAATTAAGGACTGACAACCCCTTCAAGCCTTTAAATGTATTCATATCTGTATTCTTGTTCCCTTGTCTTTGGCTTAATTCTTCATGTCGGCAATGAATGGTTTAAGACAAAAAGACAAACACCGAAGCTGTGATGTCCAGATATAAACAAATGGTTTAAGTAGTGAATCCAATTTGAGAGTTTTGGGTCCATGCCCTGTTAGTCAGATGAAAACTTACTAATCTGCTTCATTACACAAAAATTATTAGTTTTTAAAATAATGGTTGCACATAAAGGGTACAGTCACATGAGCTCAGCCAGGACCGATCCCCATGCACCCCAGGGGAGGCAATTCCAGACACCACACTTGAGAGTCAGCAAGGAGAGCAGGGCAGATGGTTCCCTCCGGCAGGGAAATCAGGTAGCCGGGCTGCTGTCAGACATTCTGCCATGCCCAGAAGTGGTCCGAGGCGCTGGCCACACGCACAGGAGCCCAGCCTTGAGCCTCCCACCATACCCTGACCATGATATGGAGGTGTGGGAATGGTGACTATGCCTGCAGCTCACTGGTGCCAGCAGGCCTTGTCACGGGGCAGCAAGGGGCCTGGGCACACAAGCAGCGCCCCGGTAACCCAGTTTGGGCAGCCTTATCACACTTTGGATAAGGTTACTTTGGATAAGGTTATAGGATACACTTTGGAAATGGTTACAGGATATGCACTGTGTTGCTGGCATTTTTCGAAGGATGCAGGGTACAGCAGCCAACTGCCTGTACCGCTGTGGGGTGGGGAGAACATCTCGGAGCTGCTGGGCATATGAGCCACTGCATCTCGTGGCAACGGTGCCCAAATTGGGGTAAGGCTGCTCAAATCAGGTTACCATATTGTGTGACTGTACCCAAAGATGACAAGTCAGACAAGAGTCAAAATGACATACAGTAATCAGTCCCACTCACTAAGAGTTTCATAGGCAAAGTCTAGATAGGCAAGTCAGGAAGTAAGGAATTATTATTTCCATTTTACTGATGGAGAATTGAGGTCACGAGAAATTAAATAACTTGTTCAAGATCACTCAGGAAATTGGTAGCAGAACATGAAAATCTTAGATTAAGACACTTAACTATAAGAGCAACTTTCCAAAATATCTTGGGAACAATTTTAGAAAACAATTTGTTCATATTATAAAAAAAAACTGATTCAGATTAAAGTTTAGAAAGCAAGAGACTACAACTTTTTTGTACCTCTTTGGTGACACAAAGCAGGCATAATGCTGGTGGTCATTGTCCTAACATAAGGTAATTCCTAGGTGGCAAAGAACTAGTATAGCAGCTACTTTTTGTTACCTCTTGGGAGGTGTGTTTAGGAAAAGGGGTAGGCCAAAACATATCTCTACATCCTAGTGTTCCATCATTGCAAAAGGGCACCTTTGAAGCATAGGGTCCTTGACTCCACTCTCAGCTACACAGAGGACAAACTGTGGGCATTTATAAACAGGATGATAGCACACACCAGAAGAGTGTTCAGCCCATGTTCACTGCCTCTTTATTAGATGGCTGCAATATGCGTGCTCCTGTGCGCCATGGAACTCCACAGAGCCTCCACTCACGGCAGAGTCCTGGGGCATCACGGGCTCACTGTCTGGGCCAATCCAGGAAAATGTTCCCCCATGTGCCCACTCCCATCTATTAGGGTGCATGCAGCTTCCATACAGAAAAAGCACCTAGAGCGGTCCCAGCAGTCGGAGCAGCAAGCGTGCTCACTGCTCTCACTCTTCCTGGGACTTCTACTGTTTAGTTTCACTTTGGAGCGTTTAAAAACGATGCTTTGAAAGGTGGTGGTGGTGGTGGAAACGAAGCAAACGGGGGAGCTTCCTGGACCCAAAATTCTCCACAGCTGTGAGTCATGAGGGAGGGGTGGTGGTGGGCGGAGCATAGCGCTTGCCTGTGTATTGGGTTTGCCGCGTGAAACCCCCTGAATGGGGACTGCCTGGACCAAACACACACTCCTGCAGGCTACTGTCCGTTTATAAATATCGTCTGTCCCTGGATGATGCTAGGACTGGGTAGAAGATGAGCATTAAGTGCTATCAGGCACAGCTCTGATGCAGTCTAGTGAAGGGCAACATATTTGTTTATTTAGATTTTTATCCTTCCCTATCCCCAAACCATGGGATCAGGGCAGGTTATGAATAGAACCAAAGACATATAAAAAAAAGAAATCAATAAAACCATTTAAAACTCATATTCCCTGCCCTAATCTCTAACCCATCTCCGGCCACTGAAAGTCCTCACCTAAACAAGAATGCTTTGCATTTCTTCCTGAAGACACACACAGGGCTGAAGCTCTGGCTCTTAAGGAGTAGGGAGCTCCAATCAGGGCAAGGATCACCAAATTTTCTAATGAGATTAAAACTGATGGCAGAGCGAATATTGAGGAACAGAAGATTCAAAACATTTTGATGTTTTCGTTGGGCCAGGAGATGGAAAGTGAAGGGCAACATATAAAAATATAAAATCAGCCTGGGAACAAGGAGCCAATCTAGAAAAAATATGACAAATGGAACCATCTTACAACACATTGGTTTGGAAAATGAAACTAGTGTGGAAAAAATCAATAAAACCTCAATTCAATGTAGAAGAATATTAAGAAGATAAAGTATGCCAAGTATCCATTTGGCATAACGATAACAACAGAATACAAAACAAAATTAGTGGTACTATAATACTCTCTGTACTGTATAGCTCTGAATATTCTAAATGCTGGGCTAACATTCAAAGTACTACTAATCTCTGTACCACAGAAAAGGTATTATTACATTAGAAGATAGGCACAAGGATAAAAAGATAGCAGGTCTGTAGACCATGAATTATGAGAAAGGGCTAAGGGATTTCTTATCCTGATTGGAGAGGTGGAAAGTTCATGATGAGCTAATAGAGGTTTTCAAATTTATGGAAGAAATGGTTAAAGTTGATAAAAATACAGAGTGAGACTTCAGGAAGATACAGGGATATAATTAAACATGAGAATTACTAAAGGTTGCCATTTGCCTCAGGGAAGAAAACTTGCACAGTGCTAATTTGCATATGCTGGTTTATGTAAATATATGCAAATTTAGTACACACCATCATGTGACATTAGAGGTGAGGTTAAAAAAAGGACCTTATTACCAAACACCAATACTCCATGGCACTCCATGGGACAGGCCACCTCTGGAATGCATACCATTCCACGGAACAGACACCCCACAAGACCAATTTTCAGACATTTGGCATCTGAAGTCATATGTCAACCTGGACAAACACCTGCAATTCCCAGACTGTCTGGGTGAAAGCTGGATGTGTGGCAACCCTAGGATTAACAGTAAACTTTTCTCACAACTAGTAGTAAACCCATATCATAAAAATATCCAGAAGGTAACTGGAGGTACCCCACAAATTCCTTTTGATAATTATTACTGTTACAAAAACATTATTTTTGTCTGCATATTAAACTACCTAGACATGGAAATAGACCAATCAACTATTAACTATGAACTATTTCTAGATCCATTTCCATGAAACACATCAAACTAAATGGTACTATATAAATATTAATAATCAATTTTAGTGCTGAATTGTAGGTACCAGGTGTTAAAACCTCAACCAGAATATTTAATATAGCACTATTTTAATTGATTGATCCAATCCAAAAATCTTATTTGGATAACTCAACCTGTTAAATCAAAAGCAGTGGAGAATTTTTTTAAAAATATAGCAGTTAAGACAAACTATCTGCCATGACAAAAGAACATCTGTTAAACCATTTACAGTATTTTCATTTTTTCCAATAAACCTTGTACATACTTTTAAACAGAGTAATGGCACAGTACTGCTGTAATAAATCTGTCTTAATATTAAAAAATCTTATCAATTAAATTTTAATTCAGCAAAATTCTCACCTGGTCACACTCTTCTTCATCACTGCTTAACTTGAGATCATCTTCTAGCATTCTGAAGAAAAAAGTAATAAAAGGAATACATTTTAATTAAACAAGACAATTTAGAAATGAAGTGTTATACTCTCGTTTCCATAAGTATTTGATAATAAGTTTTCAGTGAGAAAGAATAAAATGTAGTCAGACAGAATTTCGTAGTTGCTATATAAAAGTGGCATTCTTCTAAAAATCCTCATTTTTGCTCAATTATGTGTTTGAAAGAATGCTGAATTTTCAAATGAAATAATCAAAACAAAAATATGCAAGAAGAATCTATAATTAACTCATTATTGTTTGCAAGCTGAAAAAATCTTGTTTTTTCTAACAGGGATTTCATTGGGTAATTTCAGACGTTTCGAAAACACCTTTCACCACAGTGGACCACAGTGGACCACCAAGTGAATCTCTGGCGGGGGTCAAGCCTAACCATGGTTCTGGACCTCTGGACATCCGGAGGTCGAGGACGGTGGTTAGAGTGGTCACGATCTGGAAAGGGGCAAAAGTAATGTCAGTTACCTTGCCCTAGTCAGGAATCGCACCCCGAACCACGGTACGGGATCGGGCGCAGCGGCCTCATTGGCCGCTACGCCCACCCGTTTCCCCGTGGGCGGTAGGCTGAGGGAGCGTGGGGGGCGGGGCTGTGCGGCGGCACGTCGCGCCATGCAGCCCCA
>QEPC01007352.1:1565529-1579109 GCA_003113815.1 Sphenodon punctatus
CTGTGTGTGCCGGCTGTCAGCCTGTTCTCGCTCTTCCCCCCTCCCTTCCCATTTCCCTTGTGTGGGCGTTCCCTTGTGTGCCTTGTGGCTTCGTTTGCCCTCAGGCGGCCATGTCTGTGTCCCGCCCCTGCCCGGTGCCTTGTGGGGGTTTAGCGCCCGGCGGGGGTTCGGCTGCACGTCTGTTGTGCTGCCGCGCCCCGCAATGGTGCGGCCCGGTTCCGGCCCGTGGTCCCGTTCCCGGCACATCTGTTTGGGCCGCTTTCCCACCCCCGGGCGTGGTTGCGCTGTTCACCCCCCCTGGTGGTTCACTGTGGTGAACCGGCCGCCCGTAACGTCTGAAAATACCCATTGTTTGCCTCTGGAAAGGAATGGAGAAAGTCAACCTTTTTAGCAGTCTTCAAATTCAGCCTCACAGTCAGAAGCATTAGCAAGTACCCAGTTAAACCTATTTGCTAAGAACTGTAAAAAAAATTAATCATATAATGTGTCCTTCTACAGATTCTTCAAAAAACTAGTTAAGCCTCAGTACCATGTAAAGTACAGCAGAACTGTCCCCATTTTACAGACTCAGAGTGCATTCCCACATACATTAAAATGCTGCTTTTCCTAAATGCAGTCAATTTCAAAATACACTTAAACAAACCCATGCACTATTCGCACTAGGGTTTATTTAAGCACATTTTGAAATTGACTGCATTTTAAAAGCAGCATTTTAATGCATGCCCAGTGCAGCCCCTTGGGTGGGGGGAGAGGGGGAGGAGCGGGAGCAGAGCAGGAGCTGAGCCGAGAGCCGGGGAAGGAAGGTGCTGTGTAACTGACATGCGGACACCGACATTTAAGACAGGAGGATTTATGCGGGTCATTTCAAACCCGCACTTGTAAAGGTAGGTTTTGGCTGCTTGTCAATGCGTTTAAAAAGCAACCGCAAGGACGGTTAAAGAAGCGTATAGAGTCTTTCACACTTCAAGGAAGTATGCGGGGAAAAGAAAAAAGCACTGGTTTGCTGTATGTGGGAATGTGCTCTCAGTCCAGTTCAGACCATCTAAAAGCAGGTCTGAGTTGGGAAATTTGGAGCTAAACTTCCCAAAATTCAGGTGGGGGTCTGCAAATGAATTAGTCTGGTTTGATGCCATCCCTGTTACAGGAGTTACTTCCCACTGGGATTTATAACAATGCTATCAACATTCAGTCTTGAAGTACTAGCAAGTATTGTGCCTACACTGCAAAACAAATTAAACAAGAAACAGTGAGAATAATTGCTATTTTTCAAACAGAGGTTTTCTACCTCTAATAAATATTTTTGTAAGCCACCCATTAGCAGAGTAAATCTTGGTTAGTTTGCATCAAACAGAACATGAGGTGCCAAGTGGCTTTTTGGCAGAGATCAGCACTATGACGAGAAGCACTTATTGTTGTGGCAACAGGAAAAATCAAATCAGTTCTGAAGTAGGGATGCTATTTAGTCAAGGAAGATATTAATGAAGTGTCCCTACAGTGAATGTCTGCAGCTGCTTTAATTATGAGAATCAGTTCAAATATCAGAGAAGGTGAGTGCAGAATGTATCGGCTGTAGGAGGGGCAAAATACACTAGTTCAGCACATCAGGAGGACTGAGAATTGAGTCTTCGTGTCTTAGTGATTTATTTATTTTTAAATGAGAACACCACTACTGTCATTCCAACAAACCATAAAGATTAGGAGTGGGTGAACACTGGGTGTTTTTAAACGAGATGCTACCCCCCCGCATGGCTACCCAGGAGCCACGTCCATCTGACCGCCTATCTGAAGGCGGAGCAGGGGGATGTGTGCTCCCAATAGCCATGCAGAACCCACTCATTGCCATGCATGAAGCACTGCTGAAAAATCCAGAGTGCTCTGTGGGTATTTTCAGACGCTACGAGATCATGCTCAACCACAGTGAACCACGGTCAATCCCGCGACGGGGCCAAAGCGCCCTGAACGTTGGTTCGACGGCCGCCAGATGTTCACCACGGTCAATACCCACATGGGGTCAAAATCAACCACGCTTCCGGAGCTCCTCCCCGGACCATCTCCGAAAGCGTGGTCAAAGAGATTCCCGACGGGAACCAAGAAAAAGTAACGTCTGGCCAGCAACCACTGGCCAGAATCAAAGGATAGGATTCCCGGCCGGGGACAAAGCATGCAGCGTCGCTGCCAGGCAATCAGCAACAACACAGGCCAGGGAGGGAGATTTAAAGGGCACACAGCAGCAGCAGGGACGAGCCGCCCCAGCGCCTCCCAGGTGCTTTGGCCATGGCCCGGGATCGGCGTAACGTCTGATGTGCAGCCCTGGGCCGTGAACTGGCAGCCCGATTCCCTGCCGTGGTCCCAGTCCCGTCACGTCTGTTCGGGGCTTTTTTTTACCATGGGGGGGTGTTGTTTGGTTCACCCCCGCCGGGAATCCACTGTGGTGAATCGGGACCGCATAACATCTGAAATCACCCATAGTGGGGCAAGCCAAACAGGACTGTGGAAATGGGTGGCCATGGAGCCCCCGCCCAGTCCGCTGCTCATCGGCACTGTGGGTGGGGGACACAGCCGTTGCAAGTCACAAGAACTGGCTAGGAGCAGCCTGTGTTCCCCAGCGCTCATGCTGGGAACATGTCAATTGCAAAGGCCAACCCAGTGTGCTTTCTATGGTCCGTGGCAGAGGGAGTGAAATGTGGCTTACCTCCATGGCCAGGGAAGCCATGCTGGGAGCTGCCCATTTGAATCCCTCCCCACTCACTCTACCTGAACAGGTGCTCCACAGCAATGCCACTCAGCAGCAACGGGACCTCCCACTCACTGCCTTGAACATTTAAAAATACCCACTGAAGGCTTAGATTTCAAACTGAGTTTGAATAGGCATAGAAAAACTGAGCTGCTTATCTAAACAACCTAGACCTTCTTAGCCCAGTTCCCTGAAAATTTCAAAATCCTCTCTTCTGCTGCCTGTCACACTCTAAAGAGCATACGTTAATTGCAGGGTATTGTTGTAGCAAAGAGGCTGCTCACTAGCTTGCTAATGCTTTTTGACTCTTCCTTTATTCTTCTAGTCTTTTTTTCCCCATAGGACATCAGGACAAGATCTCTGTCAAATGACTGTGACAGAAACCTTCTGGTGTATATGCTTGTATAGGGGTGGGATGGGGTGCGATTTTGTAGTTAATTTGTAGTTTGTTGCTTCCTACCGAATTGGCTCTTGTAACATTTCTAGTTCTATGATAGGAGATGTTCCAGACTACAGACCCCAGGCTGTTTCTACATGAACACAGGAATGCCAGCCTCAAAATCCCTGTGGTTCAGTGAATCTAGGGTAAAGAAAAGGGTCTCACTTCCCTGTCTTTTGTTGTTAAAGCACAGAACTAGTAATTAAGATATCTAAGGTTTTGTTCCCAGCTATGTCAAACACTTTCTGTGAGACTGTTGGGAAAGTCATTTCAAATTTGTCTATGCCTTTGTTCTAAGATCGACACGATTCACCTGGAAATCGCTTCTAAGTCCTCTCCCTCTACTACTCCCCCTATCCTCCTCCCCCCACCTCTCTCCTGTCCTCCTTCCCTCCCGCCTCCCTTGAGGAAATCTCCTCCCTGCTCTCATCCTCCAACCCCTCCACTTGCCCTCTGGACCCCATTCCTTCCAGCCTCCTGATCTCCATTGTTTCTACCGTCGCCCCTCCCCTCCTGCATATCATCAACCTCTCCCTCTCTACTGGCTCCTTCCACTCTGCCTTTAAACACGCCACTGTCTCCCCCATCCTCAAAAAGTCCACTCTGAATCCCTTTGTGTCACAGGGTGAGGGGATCAGGAGACAGGGAGGGAACTACACGACAGGAAGGGGCGTAGCAATAGAAACCTCTCAGTCCGTTCCCGATGCCAAGGGAACCGTGTTTTCAGCACAGAGCTGACACGTCCACACTAGGTGGTTTGATGGCTCATCATCAAGGTTGAGAGAAGCAATAGAACGAAATAGACAGAGGGAATGGGAAGGCTAACCCAACCTATGGAAAAGGAGTGAAAGGGCTTCCGGTAGGGGGATCCCACTAGGATAAACTCTAAGATGTATAGCTCGCCCGATTGGGAACAATTGAACATAAGGCTCACATGGAGCAGGGGGAAACAACTAAGCATAGGCTCACACAGAGCAGGGGGAAACAACAAAGCATAGGCTCACACGGAGTGGGGGAAAACAACTAAGCATAGGCTCACACAAAGCAGGGGGAAACAACTAAGCATAGGTTCACACAGAGCAGGAGGAAAAACTAAGCATAGGCTCACATGGAGCAGGGGGAAACTACTAAGCATCTCACACAGAGCGGGCGGGACAGTCAAGCATCGGGCGCACACAGAACAGGAGGAACAATCAGCAGTGGGCTCACACGGAGCAAGGAAAGCAGTTAAGCATAGGGGTTTGCACAGAACATACCATTGGGAGGAGGTGGCCAAGACCCAGAACGCAAGGCCGACAGAAGGGGCAGTACAAGCGCTCACCTGGCCCAGAGCACACAGGAGTCAGACATGGGGCACCATACACGAGCTCACAACACTTAGGGGGGGAAACACAGGAATCAAACATTCACAGGAGGACTGGGGTTGCACCCACGCGGCACCACACTAGCAATACTCAACATCACAGACAGGAATAGGGACGGGTAAGAGACGTTGCTCCACCAGCTTCCTGTGGCCCCACCAGGGCTTAACTACTTCCTGTGGTCAATCAGGAAGCTGGGAGGCAGGACTAGGGCAACCGGCTACAGCTGGGGGAGGCACAACATACAAGGAGCAACCATACAAGAGGAGACAGAAGAAGGAGAAACTAACACCCTCATAAGCCCACCAGGTGGCGCAGGGCACCAGAGAGGTCCTCCAGCACCCCAAGGGCCATGGGTTCAGGGCCCAGCCTTGACACTTTGAACCCTCTAATTACCATCCTGTCTCACTCCTCACTTTTGCTTCCAAGCTCCTTGAATGGATTGTCTACTCCCGTTGCCTCCATCTCCTCTCCGCCAACTCCTCCTTGACCCCCTGCAATCTGGCTTCCTCCCCCTTCAATCCACTGAAACCGCTCTTGCTAAGATCACCANCTCCCTTGCTGCCCCGCACGCCTGGAACTCCCTCCCTGCCCTTGTCTGCCTTGCCCCCACCCTCCACACCCACGTCTTCCGCTTCGCTCAGGATTATCCCCCACCTGTTATCTGTATACTCCCAATTTACTGTAACCAAGCCAAGAACATGTACCTGAGTTCTCGCATCCTCATGAATGTCGCATCTCCTGTCTCTCCCTCTGTTCCCCCTTCCCTGCCTCCCCTCCCACTGTCTTTAGATTGTAAGCTCTTGGGTAGGGACCGTGTCTATCTTGTTTTTTGTAAAGCGCCAGGTACATCGCTGGCGCTATATAAATGCTTATAATAATAATAATAATAATAATAATAATAATAAATGTTTGTGAAATGGGAATATCAACACCTATTGTACAGCTGTAATGAAATGTAATAAGGATTATGAAGTGCTCTGACATCTCTGTGGAAAGTACTACAGGTACAGGTACCAGCCTTACTACAGGGAAACCTGGGGCAACTGCCTCAAGCCCCACTGGGAAGGGAACCATGCAAAATTTCCTGGGATGGGCGCAGGAGGAGGGTGGGGCAGGGACTAGAGTAGGGCACCTACGCAACTGGTACCTGCAGCAGCACAGTACCACACCACTCTCTCCTCCATCCCAGAAGTGCTCCCTCCCCTCATTTCCCTGGCCTGAAAGTGCTCTTTTCCTCTTCACAGAAGTACTGATCAGAGCCATAGGAACACCATGCTACACTGTGGCAGGTCTCTGGGGGGAGACCAGGGTCTTTGCTTAGCAGCAATTTCCCCCCTTCCCCGCCACTTGCATGCCATGTTTGTGCAGCATGCAGAGCACATGCAGACCTTGGATCAGGGTCCAAAGGTGCAATTCTCCACCCAGTGAAGTCAATGGCAATATTCTCCTTTAATAGGGGAGGACTATGCCCTAAAATGTTACTAATGGTGGTGGGGAGGTTTATGTTTAACAACTGGAGTAAAATGCTTTGAATGAGATGGCAAGCCTCAGAGCCCCTTCCTATGGTAGATCTGGCTCTGCAGAGGTGTTACAGAGGCTGTTTTTAGATAAGATGCTAGCACATGTCCACCCAGTGGACACGTGTGCAAATGCTCATCTAAAAGTGGCGGTGGGTGGGCCGTGACCCATGCATCTCCACCCAACCCAGGCAACCCAGCTCTGTGCTGGGGCATAAATGAGTGGTGCATGGGTGTGGGCGCACACCCATCCCCTGATGTGTGAATTCGCCCCCCGCTCCCATTCACTGGAAGTTCCACCTCCCAGTCAGGTCCTTTTAAAAGTGGCCTACGACACTGAACATTTTTAGCCAGACTTAAAAAATAAATAAATGTCGGGGTCATTTATTAGAATTTCTCAAATTCTTTAAACATAGATGCAGTCTCATTCTGAGTTCCAGACAAAGATTTGGCAGGGTGTATATCTCATTTTATGAAAGGTCACAGCTGCCTGCAGTGTA
This sequence comes from Sphenodon punctatus, assembly GCA_003113815.1. NCBI lineage: Eukaryota > Metazoa > Chordata > Lepidosauria > Sphenodontia > Sphenodontidae > Sphenodon > Sphenodon punctatus. The sequence goes on from QEPC01007352.1 coordinate 1,572,084, forward strand.
TTTTCATTACTAAAGTATTTCAGAAACATTACAATATTGAAAACTAAGCACTGAAAATTATGTAAACCTTGCAAAATCCTATGACATTATGGCATTCTGAAAGTACCACAAGAAATCATGCTAGCTATGATCTTGTGTTTGGTATGTTCAAAATTCTTCATGTAATTGTTTGCTTTGATCTACTGTTGCTCTTTACTGTTTCCTTCACTCACTATTGCATCCATTATTTTTCTACAGAAACTCATCCTCTTAGCCTTTTTATTATCTCCTGAGTGCTGGTGCTCACAGCAATATCAAACTGATGTTGTCAATTAAGTGGCACCACCACATGCTTCTTCACAAGACTGCCTTCCAGCACCGACCTTTGCTTAGCAAAGTATTGGATTGTATTAATAGCCACAAGTCTCCTCACATTTTCCCTCTGGACATCTTTTCTCCTCACCTAGTGGGTGACCGGCCAGTTTCAAAGCCAAGTCTATTGGCTCAGAGCATTTTTCATCTTCAAACACAGCTTTGTAATTTGCAAATAGTTCTCTGTACTAGCTGAAGCTAACAAAATAAACCTTTTGGTTGGGATGCTTTCATGTCCTGAACAGTATAGGATCATGTATTTTTAATACGCAGGGCAACATTAATACCAATCAGGGATGTCAGAGGAGAGGATTAATACCTTGTTTCACAGAATAATCTTTCCTTTCATTCACTCTGCAACATCTAAATGTAATTTAGTACTACTGTTTTGCATTTTGGACTACATATTTTGTAAGAGGGAAGGCAGGAATGAAGCAAAGGAATTTCTACACTCACTGTCCTTGCTAAACTTAGGGTGTTTTCAAACCAGACAATATCCTGCTGGAGTCCATGTTTGGTCTATGCAGCCCCGACTCATATATTTTAACATGTAGAGCTAATAAACAAGTAGCCTCCTGCCCGCATTTCATGTTCTGGAGGTATCCACCATTGGTGGCGTCGCTCAGCACTTTCCCTCTCCCTAACTCTGGTTCTGATGGAAAGGGGGTGTGTGTGTGTCACAGTCAGAGAACACTTCTTCCATGGCTATGACCCTCCTTTCCATCAGAAGCAGTGCTCGCATGTTCAGATGGCTGCAAGAGGAGAAGGTCCTTCCTGCTCTCTGCTCTGTCTCTTCACAGCTGATCGGTCTCTCCTCTTGCAGCCACCCAAGCACACAAGCGCTGCTTCTGATGGAAAGTGGGGTGGGTCACAGCCAGAGATGGCTTCGTCAATGGCGGTGACTCACCTTTCCATCAGAGTTCTCTCGCTACCTCGTTCTCTCCTCTTGCAGCCATGCTAGGTGCAACTCTATGGTGCTGGCGGACCTGGATGCAGGTGAGGCTGCGTGCAAACCTAATTAACAAGACGCAGGAACGTGGGCACACATTAGCACATACTGGCCTGCAAGGTGGGCCTGTGATATGCTTGGAAGCTGCCGTGAATGGAGAGCGAGTGGGAGCTGTATGGGGGTGCAAGCAAACATCTAGTGAACACCTAATAGATGGGCAGGCAAACACCCACCTGGTGGGTGCTAATGTGGGCTCCTGTCTCATTTATTTTCATCCTTACATGTAAAGATAAGCTCAAAGCTATGACTCTTTTTACACAAGACGTACCCATGCAGATCCACCTATCCCCCACGCACCCGAGTGCCCATCTGAAGGCAGCGGGGGGGGGGGGGCGCATGCCTCCATGACCCACGCACCACCCTCTCATGCCCACACACAGATGCTGTTTTTACACGGCGCTGCCGGGTGGTGTGTGCATGGGTGCACTGGTGAGTGCGTGCGTCGTGAGTAGGGAATGCACACGGCCGCACACATATCCCCACTCACACCCCACTTATTCTCACGCACGGAGCAACTTCCATTTTCCCCGGTTGCTCTGGGCATGGAGGTGAGTGGGGATGCATGTTAGGTGGGAGCGTGCATGCACCCCCACTCACCGCACATGTCCGTGCCACGTCCTTCACATGGATCGCGCCCACTCATGAACACACAGATTTCTGTGTATTCATGTTTGGGTGCATCTTGTGTAAAAAAGGCCAGAGCATCGGGGAAAAATCCAAGATGCTCTGTGTTGGGGCAGGCTAAATGTTCATGGGTAGAAGTGCACACCCATCCCTGTCCTATTTAAATCTCCCCCACTCATTTGACATACGTGGGTACTCCACTCAGCGCACACAGACCCACCCCCCAGCTGTGCTCATTTTTAAAACTGCCTATGTTTGGCATGGTTCATTCACTGATAACATCACGCATATTGTTGGTGCTGTCACATTTAAACAACAACAAATAAATAAAACAGGCTCTTGGGAATTTAAAACAGCTTGGCAGTTTAGTTTTGTAGTGGCCGTGTGGGAGGAGAGGGTTAGGATAGCAGTTGCAGCCACTTTCCTTTTAATTCTCTCACAGAAAGCTGAACTGGACATGGTGAAACAAAATGACCCTTTTCCCTTCAAGTCCTCAGGGATCATTTCACCTACCCCATGGTCACTGACCACTATGGCCCTTTTCACATGGGTGCCCCCCCCAGGACACGCGTGCAGTCTGGAGGGGGGGGCATCCATGGGAACAGCACCCGCCGTAGGTGGGGAGTGTGCATGCTCCCGTGCTCCATCCATCACCCACGGACCGGGCAATGGGCTCTAATGCCGGTTGCTCCATGCATCGATATGGGTAGAGATGGGTGTGCGCCTGTTGGAATGGCGCACACCCATCCCCTCACCTCCTGTGTGAAAGGGCCATAGACTACTTCCAAGACTAGTCTCACTGGAAGTACACTGATAACGCAGACAGTATTTCCATCAAATCCAAGTCTAAATTGAGGTAGTTCTTACTTTGATTGCTGTGTCCTGTAGAGGCATGCTGCGAGTCCTAAAATAATAAACACAAACATGTTATAGGTTATGTTTCTGGTAATCTTGGTAATTTTTAAAGAAAAGAAAAATGTGAACATAAGCTAATCACAGGACATTTTTGTCTACAAGTCTGAGATCAAGCTTTCACTTGAAAATGCATTCATTCTAGGCTTATTAAACTTATCTCACTACTGTGAACCAACTACTATGAGCAGGGGATTAAAAGGAGGATAATGGGAAAGTACTTGATAGAATTTTATTTTATTCTAGTCCTCAGTCTTTGGCCTAGTATTAACGTACTCCTCTATCAGAACTTAAGGGGTTATTTCTTTCTATCAGGGTAGGTGAGAAGACAGACAAATAATTCTTCCTGGAGTTCCTGTCAATATCATTTTATGGGCTAGCAGATTGTTCTGTGAGTGGCCTAACTGGCCTTTTCCCCTTCAGCATGAAGAGTCCCAGTTTCTGTAGTATGTTATGAAATTAATAATGCGAGAGCCTGCGCCTTCCAAGTCACTAGGCTGGTCACAGTGTTTATTAATTATTATTCTACAACAATATACTTCATTTCCTTCCTGATACATAATTTTAACATATTTTGGTCACGTATTTTGTTTTGCACAAAAACCAAGCTGTAAATGCAATATTAAGAATAGAATTACATATATAAAAATAATAAAGAAAATCTGTTTTAAAAGAAAAAATACCCAACCCCCCAACAATTTAAACTATTAATTTCTCTCTGTCTAGATTGACATTTAAATTTAGAAATACCATTTGTTGCATCTCTATAGCAATTTATGCTTTTTTTCTTTAAGACGATACTCAGTCACCCAAAAAATAAAATAGGCTTTTACATTTCTCATTCCACTTCTGCTCTGACTCATCTAACCAATATTGGCTAGACTGAGTGGTAGCCTAAGTGTTACTTAGGAAGCTGTTCCGCCTTATTCACTGCTAAATTTGCAAACATTTTTATTAAAGAGCTCGAGTGACGTGGTGTAGGTTGCACAAGATAGTTTTGAGAAGCTGAAAACTACCTTGTATAAGAAGGGTGCTGTGTCATGTTGATGTAACTGAAGTTCCATCTACAGGCATTGTATTGTAGGAGGCACCTTCAAAACTACAAACGTAAATAATATTCAGTAATGCATTACTGTATATACTGTACAGGTGCTGTTTAAAGGTATTAGCACATTTATAATGCTAGTACATACAGTGTGTTTCAGCCTTTTTTTATGTATTCAGTCTAAAAATAGCCTATAATTGCTTTGAATGATTCAAAACCAAACAGATTTGAACAAGCGTACTTGGAACAGATAAAGGCAAACAGTCAACACTGTTTTGCCAAAATGATTTACAAAGACACCTAAACCATTTCCAATGTGGTATAATTAGAAAACCACCACTAAGTGTACAACTACTAATCCACTGAAGACAAACCTGAAATTCACAGATTCTATAAAAGGTTACGTTTGAACCTGTTGCTTTGGTGTGTGTTGGTATTTGTGACACTCTAACATTGGTTACATATAGGGTGTTTTTAAACAAGCATGGCAACTGGGGTGTGGGGTGTGATTGGCCACTGAGTGACGCTGCCAAAAAGCACTCACTCAGGCGGAATGCATGGGGAGGGATTCAAATGGGGGCTCCCAGCATGGCTACCCCAGCCATGGAAACAAGCCACCACACACTCCGTTTGCCACAGACCACTGGGGAGGGAGAAGCATGCTGGTCTGGGGTTTTTTTTTTGTTTTTTTTTTTTTGCAACTGACATGTTTCCAGCGTGAACACTGGGACTCCCGGGCTCTCCAACACTCCAGATCAAAGGCCATGTCCCCCACCCACAGTGCCTATGAACGGTGAACTGGTCTACTGGCGTGGCTGGCGGGGCTCCATGACTGCCCATTCCCATGCAGCTATTTGGCTTGAGTGGGTTCTTTGTGGCTCATGGGAGTGTGTATCCCCCCGCTCCACCTTCAGATAGGTGGCTGGATGCGTGGCTCCTGGGTAGCCATGTGAGGTGGCATCTTGTTTAAAAACACACCTATTGTCCTTTACATTGCTGTTCTAGTGCACAGTAGTTCTGTCAATAAAACTAGATTATCTTCCTGTTTCCAGAGTGTGTATTATTTGAAGATAGACTTGGCTTCTGTCTTTTTAGTTCTATGCATTGTAATAGAGATGGTTACCCATTGTTTGGTGACAGGAATCCTTGTTGTTTTTGCACTGGAGTTCAGGCAAGCACTGCAAGGATGGAATCCATACTTCCCCAAACACCCCTTTTCCTTTCCATGTGGCTTCCTCTTTCTCACAAGCAATATTGAAACCACCGGCTCCTTCTGATTGGCTCTCCCCACCAGGGTTGAATTAATGAGATTGGAGACCAGGGCTAATGTTTTCCAGAGGCCCCGTCTTCTTCTCAGCTATGAGACCTTAAGACACTGGGACAAAATCTTTGTGTCAGCAAGGGGCATAAATAATTTCTTTGTTCTTCTTTTCTTTTAGTGTTAGTATTAATATGATCAAAATCTTACTTGTACATAGTGTATATTTTACTATGTACAATATCAAGAGTTCCCCAGAAAAGCAAGCCCCTCCTTAATCAAGCAATGCTGCTTTTAACTCTTTAGAGAAAGAGAATGTAAGGTAACTTTACTACACTGTGATTATACTGAAATGTCCTATGGTCTTTCCCCGCTGTGTTGTATATACACAAACATGGACTCCGTGAATTAAACAAGTTAGTTGAACAGAACATCTCCTTTTTCATAAGACAGTTTTGCATGTTTGTATAAAAGCCATGCTATAGTCATCATCATTATAATTCATGTAGTGCAAAGCGTCACGTCACAATGAACAGTAAGCAACACAAAGGCGTCGTGGTTCTATAATCCTTCTTTTGTGGTCTTCACACAGCTGTAAGAACACTATACTATCGCCAAAGCAGCTTTGACAGGTTTTCTCTGCTCATGCATCCTATGTGTTCCACGGACTTCAGTTTCCTTTGATCAACTGTCTTGATGATACCATGTATCAAGTTATTCTGTACATCTGGGCAATTGCCTACTTTGTTGGCTGTATGCAGTTTATAGCTAATGTGCAGTAATCACTTGTAGTATTTTAGTTCAAAGGTAGAAAACCTTTTAATGTCCTTATTCCTTAGCATCCATGACTCTCATTCATATAGCAAGAAGTTGGGGACAAGAGATTGCAGGAATTTCATTTTACACTTTATGGCAACAGTTTTACTTCTCTTGATGTGGCAGCAGTTGTGAGTCCAAATCTGTATCAAATCTCTAAAGTAATGGCCAGCATGTCCCATAGTCATGCAATCCAGACATCTGAAGTACTCCTGCGGTGACTCCTCAGATATTGGCAAGAATCTCTTAATTTTGTCAACAGACTTAGATGCCCTTATTGTCTCTGTCTTCTTATGTAATCTCTTTGGAAGTTTTCAGATGGACGGGCTGTCCCGGTACTGGCTGCACAGCCCACTTCATCCCCGGGTGGCCTGTTCATCTGAAGACTGCCCTGCCAGATGTGCAGGCAGGGCAGGCTATGACTGTTCCAAAGATGTCCTGCTGGTGGCGATCCCAGAGTGCTGCTGGCAGAGTGGGTCAGCCAAACCCATGACTTTGGCCCAAAGCAGAACAGCTATCCATCTGATGTACAGACCCACACTGCTGCTCTGCTTCCAGCTGGACACTGCCCTGGGCAACACCACAGCATTGCAACGGGCGCCAGTCTAGAGCGTTGGGCAATTGCCTGCAACTCTATAGTGTGTGTATGGGGGGAGCGCTGCATGGGTGAACCGCAGAGCGGGGAACCTGCCAGGTCCATCTTATCCCAACCCAGGTGGGGCCGGGAGGAGGCAGACATGGGGATGCATCCCTGGAACAGATCTGGGACTGGGCAGCCCCACGTCTGTCTGAAAACATCCTTTATACCAAACAAGTCTGCTTCCACCTTTACTGTGTTCCTGTCAGCAATCCCTTGAGATCATCTGTGGGAGCCTTTTTGGAGGTTCCCCGGGCAAGGCGGGTGGCCACCAATGTTAGATCTTTTTCGGTGGCCGCCCCTGTGCTGTTGAATTCGCTCCCGGAGGAGGCTCGGTTGGCTCCCACTCTCCTGTTATTTTGGCGTGTATGTAA
>QEPC01007352.1:1676148-1698151 GCA_003113815.1 Sphenodon punctatus
AACAGTCCCGTCCAGACCCCCCAGGTCATGCAGCTGCCTCAACAGCAGCCCATGGTCCATGGTATCAAAAGCGGTCGAGAGATCTAGCAGGATGAGAAATGCTGAACATCCTGCATCCATCTCCCGGCGGAGGTCATCTACCAAGGTCACCAACGCCGTCTCGGTGCCATAGCCGGGGCAGAATCCAGATTGAAACGGGTCTAGGAAGTCGATGCCGTCCAGATGCACCTGGAGCTGGAGTGCCACTGCCCGCTCAATAGCCTTCCCTAAAAAGGGAAGGTTAGAGACAGGTCGGTAACTGGCGCGCACATCCACGTCCAAAGATGGTTTCTTCAGCAGGGGGCGCACCACAGCCTCCTTGAGGCTGGGCGACAACCTCCCCTGCCATAAGGACACGCTCACTACCCTCGCTAGCATCGTCCCCAACGTCTCCCTGGAGACTTTCATCAACCAGGATGGGCATGGATAGAGTTCGCAACAGGTGGCCCTCACAGACCCCAAAACATCCGCCGCATCGGCCGGCATCACTTCCCAAAACTCCCCCCACAAAGATGGACCAGACAGGGCCTCTGTCCCCTCGCGCTCTCCCCCTACTGCCCCTATCTCCTTTTGGTATATTGATTTGTATTTCCACTGGGTGCATGGTTCCCTCCCTCCGTGTCCCTACTATCCTGGGAGCGGTCTTCCCTGGTTCCCCGCACTAGTGAGAGCACTTCCTTGATTTCTTCCCCAGTTGCACTCTTAAGGAACATTTGTGGCATGGGTGTAAAGGCTGTGGTGGGTTCCTTGCGCAGAGTGCACGAGTGGGGGCTGAGCTCTGGGCCGTGTTGTCCCCACCCCTATGATGATAAGGCCTGCCTTCCTTGGAAGGCAATAGGGCCAACCATTAACCTGAGGGGTTGTCTTTCCACCACAAGAGCACATAGCCCGAGCGAGTGGGGCGAGTGTAAAATATCATTGTGTATCTCTGGTTCTGGGGTTAACGGGTTCATCCCCTCTGGGTTCCCTTGTTCCTTTCCCCCCCACCCTAACACTCGAGGCTGGATTACTGCAATGTGCTCTACGTGGGGATGCCTGAGAAGCTGGTCCGGAGACTGCAGCTGGTGCAGAATGCCGCGGCCCGTCTCCTTACGGGGGTGGGAGCACATGACACCGGTGTTCCGGGCTCTGCACTGGCTGCCTATAAAGTACCGAACCAGGTTCAAGGTGCTGGTTTTAACCTTTAAAGCCCTTCACGGCCTGGGCCCTACTTATCTGCAGGACCGCCTCACTCCCCATGTGACCGTGCGACCTTTGAGATCGTCCGTGGGAGCCTTTTTGGAGGTTTCCTGGGTGAGGCAGGTGGCCACCAATGTTAGATCTTTTTTGGTGGCTGCCCCTGTGCTGTGGAACTCACTCCTGGAGGAGGCTCAGCTAGCTCCCACTCTCCTGTCATTTTGGCGTTGATGTAAGACCTGGCTATTCCGCCAGGCCTTCGGCGAAGGGTTGGGGTAGGCGGGGAGGGTTTTTATTCCCCTGTATTGTATATTTTTAATGGTTTAAAATTGTTTTATTGTTTTTATACTGTTGTTCGCCGCCCGGAGGGGCGGGATATAAATTTTATATAAATAAATTAATAAAATAAAATTTTCATATTTATTTTTTATACATTTTAACACTTTTTGAGGATGGTGAGGATTATCCTTACAGTGCCCTCTACCTTCCCCACCTCCATTTTCAAAGGCCATGTCCTAGCGACCTTCTCTGAAGACTGAAGAATAGAGGCAACATTCATAGGTTGCAAATAAATTGATGATCTCTCATGTTTGATCCAGGCAGCCCACACTTTGGGGTTTTTGCACGGTAAACCCAATACGGGGGCAAGCATCTCACTTCACCCACCACCCTCCCTCCCTCATTACTCATAGCCATGGAGAATTCTGGGTCCAGGAAGCTCCCCCTACTGTTTGCTTCCAAATTGAAACTAAACAGTAGAAGCCCCAGGGAGAAGGAGAGCGGCGAGCGAGCTTGCTGTGCTGACCACCAGGACCGCTCTCAGTGCTTTGCCCACACAGAGGCTGCACATACCCTAATAGATGAGACGGTCATGTGGCTTGGATTGATGGTGGGACCTTGATGCCCCAATACTCTGCCATTAGTAGAGGCTCCATAACTGATGGGACAGAACACTCATCTTGCATCCACCTAAAAGGCAGTGCACAACGGCTGAACACCCTCCTGGTGTGGGCTATCATCTCATTTATAAACACCCATAGACACTTTTATATTATGATACAAGATATTTTTTCTCCTCAGGATTTGTCCCTGTAGGATTTCAAGATTATTATGATTATTATTATTAGCAAGCATTTATATAGCGCCAGCAATGTACCTGGCACTTTACAAAGTAATTGAATAGATATGGTCCCTGTCCTAGGGATTACAATCTGAGAGATGGGGGTGGGAGGGGAGACGAAGGAAGGGGAACAAAGGGAGAGACAAGGAGTGTAACATTCACAAAGATGTGAGGTCCCAGGTGCACATGCTTGGCTTGGTTACATTGAGAATTATAGCTGGCTAGTCCATGTGGTGAGGATATGAGTGCACAGACCTCAGGTAACAGATTGTACTGGATGGAGGGTATCGGCAAGACTTAGGTGAGGGGAGCAAGAAGTCGGGGAGGGCAGAGCTGAAGAGGTGGGTCTTGAGGAGTGATTTGAAGGTACGAAGGGAGGGGGCGAGGCGGATGTGGGCAGGGAGGGAGTTCCAGGCATGGGGGGCAGCTAGGGAGAAGGGACGAAGGTGGTTAGGGGAGCAGGGGAGGCACGGGAGGGTGAGAGAGGGGACAGAGGAGGAGCGGAGTGCACGGACTGGAGTACGGAGGGAAATCAGCGCAGAGAGGTAGGGGGGAGCAAGGTTGTGAAGAACTTTATAGGAGCTTGTGCAGGATTCATTCAGGAAGGGGGAGCCAGTGATGAGAGGAGAAGAGGGGCTGCGCATGGTCAAAGCTATGGGCGAGGTAGATGACCCTGGCAGCAGAGTTTTGGACAGAGATGAGGGGAGAAAGGTGGGACCGGGGGAGGCCAGTGAGAAGGAGGTTACAGTAATCGAGGCGAGAGATGACCAGGGCATGAACAAGGGTTTTGGCAGAGGAGACAGAGAGAAGGGTGAATCTTAGCAATGTTATGGAGGGAGAAGCGACAGGATTTGGCAACAGAGTCGATGTAGGGTTTAAAAGAAAGGGATGAGTCAAAGATGAAGCCTAGGCTACGGGCTTGGGGGACAGGCAGGATGGTGACTCCATCAATAATTATTGACAGGGGGGGGGGGGAGATAAGGAGTTCAGTTTTAACCATGTTGAGTTTGAGTTGACGTTGAGACATCCAGGTAGAGATGTCAGAGGATGGATGGTGAGGCGAGCTGGTGAAGATCTGTCAAGGAGGCTCAAGAACTATATTGAGAACTGAACTTCAACCTCCATGTTGTGTTAATTGGTCAGGCCCCCTAAATTCATTCACTTGTGATATTAGTAAGTTGGTTACAGACATATGTAATTAAGGCTATGGATTTTTAAAATATTTTTTTCAGGGTGATACTCCTGTGTGAAAGGTCTACATATGGCTGAGCTCCATTTAAAATCTATTTTAAGGGATTAGGTGGGATTTAAGAACACGTTTCGGATAGTATTCACCAGGGCTGTTCTGAGTAGGAAAAAGAATATTCTCAAGTATTTCCGAGGTTCTGAGTACTGGTCCTGAGTGTTCAGGATGGTCCTCGGAACCTCAGAGAATACTCGGGGTTTGGCAGAGCAGGGGGCAGGAAGAGGGGAAAGGGCAGCATGGCTGGCAGTGCGGGTCAGGGAATAGGACACCAGAGGTGAAGGGGGTGCAGGGAGGGCAGCAGAGTGAAGGGGGATCCCACCCACCTAAAGCTGCGAGGGTGGGGAAGGCGTGCTGCTGTCTCTTGGAGTGGACTCTGCCAAGCCGTGGGAAGTTGATCATGCTACTCTGATTTGAATGAGGTAAAGCAACTCTCTGGGAACATGCTGGTAAGTGTAGTGTAGTCTAGTGTAATGCTCTCTTGGAGCAAGTTGGGCTACATTTACCAGCATGCTGCTTCAAGAGACCTTTAGGAGCATGTTCGAATAATGGAAGACCTACATTTTGAATCATTTGTAGAGCTAAATTCTGTCTTTGGACACTTCCCTAAGGCTCACATACTTACCTACCTACATACCAACCCATGGAATATGGTTCCATATTCTTTAGAGAAAAGGCAATGTTTTGAACACTGATAGTTAAGAACAAAAGAATTTTAAAAGGTGTGAACGGACTAAATACCTTCACACCATCAAACAACAGCATGGCTTTTTTTCCAGCAAACTGAAATGGCTCATCTGGAACCCGTTCTTTTCTGTTGGTTAAATAATACTTATGGAGGATTTTGGCACACCAATTATGTATCAATTATTGTGTGATTACATGATGATTATAAAATTAGGTCTAACTACATAATTATGTATAATTACATAACTAGAACATGTAATTACCAGTTTAAAAAGTTATGAAAATTATTGGAAAAAAGTTTTAGGCCAGTGCAGAAGATGATTTTGAGATTAAAAATTTTAGCCTTCCGGGAAAATCTCTTATGGTGAAATGGCGAAAGTAATTAGTCTATATAATGCAAAGTTTTCTAAACAAATAAAATTCTATAGAGCTGTAGAGCACAATAAAATCTTATAACTTACACTTTTAGGTTTTTATAGCTTGAAAGTAATTAACATGATTCTCTAAAATCCCCTTTTTACCTCTTCCTAACCTCCTTAACATTTTGTAATACAATACACAAATACTGTTTCAGTTTCATTGGCTTGATGGGAGTCATATGTGTATTACATGAAAAAGTTATTTTGACAATCCTTAACATTTCAAGTTTTATCCAAAACATTTTAATTAAAAACTGGTATGACAATATTGCTGCTCAACCAAACAGCATTGGGGGGGCATAGCTCAAGCAGTAAGAGTGCATGCCCTGCATGTATAAGGTCCCGAGTTCAATCCCCAGCATCTTCCCCTCAGGATCCATCATAGCACACATGGGGGAAGCCTCCTCTACTGGGGGCCTCGAGGGGGCTTCAGGTAGTACACCAGGATGGCCTCTGCCAGAGACCCTGGAACAGCCAGATTTCGACCCAAATTTGAAACCCCTGCCGCCATGTCAGGTTGTGACAATACTGGGCTGAGATGGACCATTGGTTAGGCAGTTTAGTTTTTTAGTTTAACAGGAGTTGCACTAGAAACCATCACCATACTAGGTCTGATTAATTAAATTAATTATAATGTGTTGATAATGAAAGAGTTAAGGATGCCTATATTTTTGTTAAAAAAATAAAATACTGTTTAGGAAGGACTGGAGGAGCTTGGAGCATTGCAATTCCAAACCCTAGATAAGTTCTTGCATTCAGTTCACGTGGCCTCGTTCCATGTGAGCTTGCAGAAGCCTCGGGTAAAACATATGCTGAAGTCACAGCTTATGTCTAGGGATGTTCACACGCAAGACGTTGCCCCACTTTCATCCCCATTAGCCACGGATTCACGGGCTTGTGTGTTGTGGAGCCACCAGATGTTTGCCCCAGGGCTGTTCCACACAGCATCATCGCTAGAAATCTAGATCATGCTGTGCGGGCAACTCCAAGCAAATCCAGGGCAACATGCTGCTCTGGGGTCACCTCCTGTGTTGGGGGGGGAGGGGGGAGCATGCAGTGCCCATATAGTGTCCCATGGCCACCATGTGTTGAGGTGTGCACGTTCAGCACCATAGAGTCGTGGTCAGCATTCAAAGGCACCTCAGGAACAACTACAACTCTACTGTAGAGGAGGGGCTGGGGGGAGCATGAGCAGACTGTGGCAGAGAGGAATGCCTGCTCATTTGGTGAGGTCCCACCCAGAGCTTGCAGGTGGCAGCTGTGGGGGGTGGGAAGAGGTATGCAGCGACCATGGGCTCTGGGTGCCTCCCCTCTTGTGTGAAAACACCCTAAGTAGCCCATCACATTAAGACAGTAATCTTCATAAAAGAAGCTAACCAGTAGCTGTACTGTAGTGGAATAATTGCTTGCCCTTCCCGAAGGAAATGTTATTTTGTCATGTTGAAGGAACTTCTTGAAATGGATCTGTATAATGGGACTTTGTGGCAAGCTGAACTAGAGCAGGAATTGAAAATTATTTTGAAGGGGGAATGACTTTAGGGAATGTTAGGACTTTTCCAGAATGCCCTAGGCAATCAGTAATTTTTTTAGTCAGCTGTCATCATTCACATGTTAAATATACTATGATTCCAATTATTTTTATGATTCTGAATCCCAAGAGAGCAGAAATGCATGATTCCCTGTATGGAAATAAATGGTGATGAACAGGGAAATTAAAGATTCACACTAATTCATATGCTCTAGGTAACAAACCAAAACTCACTTAATAAAAACCTGTTATGTCTCTTCAAAACCTAATGGATAAAACCTCAATCAATAGATATATGAGGAAGCAGCGTAAGATCAATAACAGGGCTAATTTAGCAGAATTAAGGAGCAACACGAAGGGTTTTAATGAGAAAGCAGACACCTTGCAATAACCACACTATGAAATGTTGCCTAGCAACAAGATATAAAAAATGATGTACAACGCCAGTAAGTTCTTTCACATATGAAAACAGCACCCTACCATAACAGCCTCATAATGTACCCTTGCAAAGTAAAAATCCATAGAGACCATTAAAGCCTCCGTCTTCTGTAATATACTCTGTTAAACAATCATGTGTTTTTGTTAATGCGTAAACCACTGAATTTATTTAGTGATTACCCAATGAGACTGCAACAGCAAAAGGAGCATTTCCAGAATTAAGCTCACAATCTCCTTCTCGATGTAGTACAGCTCTGTTTGTAATGACTATAAAGAATACCTATACTTATGGAATGTACAGGGTGGGGGAAAAGCAGATAAGATTTAAAACAGAAAGAAGACATTAAAAATAAACTCTCTCCCTCCCCCCCCCCTTCTAAAATGCATGTACATAATGCACTTTCTAAATACTTCCTTATGATTTGTAAGAAAATGTATTTTAGTTGTTAGAGTGTTCTGAGCTTTCCAGTTACTCAGTGGTACAAAAGAGAGGTATGACAGATAGTTATAAAAAAGCTGTTAGAAAGTTGCTAAATAAGGGCTTATTGGAGTAGTAACGTAAGGAAGCCACAAGTGTTGCTCTGTGGAGCAAGTTCTGTTACAGCTTGGGAGCTCACTACATGACAGGTGGAAGTAAATTAGATGAGAGATGGAACAACTCCTAGGTGTTGGTATGGCCATCTGGGAGTGGGGTAGGAGCAGCTGTCAATTAGAGCTCGGGTAGGGAGAAAAAGACAACTGAAATTTTTGCCAGCCCAATTATAAAAGCTGCTCTGCAGCCAAAAAGCACTCACTACAGCCAATAGATAGTACAGGGGCCAGGAAATCATTCACCAAATTTCTGGGACTGTCCTAACAGGGGAAAAAATCAAAAAACTTAAGTAAGTCTCCTGAGGTGAGAAGGCCATGTTGCTTTCTGGTATGGGTGGGTCCACCAAAAGTTATAAGTGAAAGGAAGGAACAGCTCCTTGAGAAGAATATAAACAAACCTTCAAGATATTCAAACAACTAGAAATTCCAGAAGAGGAGGGAAGAATGACAAGTGAGGTGTTTCATGAAAGAAAGAATATAAGAATCAGGAAATGAAGACCTACAACCTCATAGGGTGAAAACAGACATGACATTAACCACCCTTTAACCACCCTTGGTGGTTATTTATGCATGTTGCAGGGCTGTATTGGTGCCCTATGTAGCCCTGAAACATGCATAAATGACCACCAAGGGTGGTTAAAGGTTGGTTAGCGTCATGTCTGTTTTCACCCATAGTCAGGCATGATTTTTGTAAGTTTGTGTAAGGTGCAGCAGAAATTGTGTCAAGTCTAGTCTTATGGGGACTTTACAGATAATTTCTATCTGTAGTAGTATACATATAGGTAAAAAAGGTAGCAGTGATGGGTTGAGCAAGGATTTATGGCACAAAGCAGCTAAGCCCTACTGCACCAAATACATTAAGAAAAAGGGGAGTGGTCTAGTAAGTTCGGGGAGGTTCTTATTTATTCACTCAATGTGAAATTTGCACAGCTGCCCCCAAGGTAGTGGAAAATGTAACAAAAAAACCCAACCAAACAAACAAAAAAAGCAGGGCTGAGCACAATAGCAAAACAGAAACAAAAAGTCGGCTACTGAAAAAAACTAGTTGGTGTAATTGATAAAGAAAAATGTATTTGTTGAATAATCATAACAGTATTCATAAAAAATCCACAGAATAAAAATTAAATCAATCTCTGTATAATATATAGTAATTAAAAGAATTGACTGAAAAAATCTTTCAAAATGTGGCATGGCAGCTACATGTCCTGGTGTGTGTGTGTGTGTGTGTGTGTGTGTGTGGCCACCCTCAGCTGGGTCAGGATGGGGAACAGAATATATGTTCCCATCAATCAACTGGGACGGGGAGTGGGGTCTGGAAGCGATGCAAGTCTGGCTGGTCCCACCCCAATGCTGCAGAGGCGCACCCCCCCATCATGATGGGCAGCCATGGCTGCCAATAATGGGCAACCATGGCAGCTGGCCATGGTGGCCCCCATGCTAGGGCTGGGATGGCAGAGTGAACACAGATGCTCGGCCAGTATGGCCCACTATGACCTGCTTGGGCAGCCCTTGGGCCTGGACTGTGGGCCTGGTTCCTTCTTGCCCACAATTCCTGGGCAGCTGCCTACCCAGTCAGGGGCTGTAGCATACTAGCAGGCCAACATCTGGCAGCTCACTAACAGATGCGCAGGTAAGGCTGTACCCAGGCGGGCCATAGTGAGCCATACTGGGCAGCGTCATGTATATTAACACCCTTTGTCAGTTGCCAGATCCACATATTGGCTTTTCCTTGTCATTCCATTAAATATCTAGCATCACCAATTCTACCCTTCTCTAATATGCCTTCAAGTGGCTTTCCATTTTCTTCATCAGTATCCAAGTTTCGGCATCTATGGGTGTTTTCAGACGTGACGGGGCGGCTTCGCCCTGTCCCCCAAACAACCCAGAGATTCCCCGCCGGGATCACCCAGGCACGGCAAACAGATGTGCCAGGGATCCTGGTGGGGAATCAGGGAGGGGGCGGGGCCACGCGGCACAACGTGCGGCCACACAGCCCCACCCCCTGCACGCTCCCTCGCCGCCTGCCCTCTGGGGAGACGGGTGGGCAGCGAGGCCAATGCCACCGCAGCGTCTGGCCAAGTTCACCATGGCCCGGACTCCCGCCGGGGATTCCAGGCCGTGATAGCTGACCAGACGTTACTTTTTATTGTTGCCCGCCTGTAATCACTTTCACCATGCTTCTGCGGATTTTCCTGCCGGGAGCCCGGGAAGCGTGGTTGAAATTGACCCCATGTGGGTATTCAGTGTGGCGAACATCTGGCGGCCGCCGAACAGACGTGCAGGGCACAGTGACCACAGGTGGGTATTCACTGTGGTTCACTGTGATCTCGTCACATCTGAAAATACCCATAATTGCTAATGTGCAGGAGGCACTTCTTTTACAACTTCTGCTACAGGCAAACCAGCACCTTTCTTGTGGGGAATTGCTTCAGTCTGTTGAAATCTGACACTAAATATGGGCCCTCCAGATACAGTTGGAATAACCTCTCTCTTTGTGATTCATGTCGAGACTTATCTTCTCATTCTCTTCATTGAGAATATCCTGAAGCTTGCTTGCACTGGTTAAGCCATTCTGTACTTAAGTTTCACTGTTCTTTGAATATTTGTTTTATATAGGCATGAGCAATGGCAATATAACGATGCACTGTTGCATTTTTCTTTCAGTCTATGGGTAATTTCAAACATGGCAGGCCCGGAGGCCCACCACACTGAATCACACACTGGGATCCGTTTTGGATCCTGGTCAGGAATCAGGCCGTCTGTCCTTTAGATGGGGATCGGGGAGGGGGCGGGGCTGCACGGCGCGCTCCCTCGGCCGCCCACCCTCCAGGAGATGGGCAGGTGCAGTGGCCAATTCGGCCACTGCGCCCGATCCCATCCCGTGGTTGGGGCCGGATTCCCGGACGGGGCTGGCGGCCAGACGTTCAGTGCGGCCATTGTCAGCCCCGTCTCAGATCGTGGCCAATCTAACCATGATTCCAGAGGTGAGGCCAGCCTCACCTCCAGAATGGTGGTTATTTTGATTCCCGTCAGGTATTCACTGTGGTGAACATCTGGCGGGAATCTTTTAGACGTTACGGGCCAAACGGCTACCACAGAGGATTCACTGTGGTTGACTGTGGTCTCGTAACGTCTAAAATTACCCTATGTCTTCAAGTCTTTCACTCCTACTGAAAACAGAAACCTGCTTACTTCAGAGATAACTTTGGACTTTGAATTCTATTCCTGTCCCTAATGCCTACTTGCTTTCTTACTGTGAGCAAATTCCTTCAGTTTCCCTATCTTCAAATGGGTGTAACAGTATTTTGTTACTTACCTCACAGGAGCTTTGGTGAGGCTTCACTGATGTGTAGAAAATACATTAAAAAATAGAGTGACCTTTCTGCCTTCTCCTTTGCATCCACAGCTTGTAGACACTGCCCCCTACTCTTCCTTCTCCTTGATGGAGGGATTCCTTTGCCACTGTAACTTTGTGCGACTCCTGACATACATACATAGATACATACAACCATACAGACAGACAGACAGACAGACAACCCTTTTTTCCTTTGCATCTGCAGCTTATGCTTGACCCTGCTCTTCTCCCTGAAGGGACGAGAATTACTTTGCTGCTGGTTCTCCCATACTGTTCCAATAGTGAACGCCATTTCAATACATCCACAAGCTGGAATATAGTTATCCAACAGGATGTCATGCCCACCACCCCCACATCCTACTTGAGAGATATCTGGGAATATACTGTATTTGTATACTGTAAAATCTTTGGATGAAAACACAAAGTATTGGGTTTTTTTACTATTTTTAAAAGTGCAAATTTTACCTGAGCTGAATTATAAACTATTAAATAATTTAAAATGGTAATATTCAGAGTAGCACTGAAATCTTGATAATTGGGGAGTAATTATTTATGGCATTATGCATTTTGTTAGTGTCACTCTATACCTGCTAGACTACTGAATCTGGTGCTGGGAAACAAGTATAAGGAAGAAATTCAGATAGGTTGGCACTGGGCAAAACACCACAGCTGTGGTAACATGACACTTTCATGAAAAACATTTGAAGGTGAAACACTAACAGAACTTGTAAAGTCATGTTCATCACGTACTAGCTGTGATTAACAGGAGTCCATGAGATACGCTGGATGAGATCAAACAGAAGCATGTGCAATTTTATTTCCTCTAAGCTTAGACCAGTTTCTGAGTTCCCATAACCATATCCATTGCCCAGGATGTCAGCGTATTATTCGAGATAGTTGCTCAGATTAAAAGTAACTGGAAAGATGGAGGCACTGGCATGATATAGAAAAATATATAAATATGCAAATGCAAAAAGGGAAGTCAAGTGTGACTCCCTTTCCTAATTGCCTAACATGATTCCCACTAGATGCATAAATTACAGCTCCTATTAACAGCACTATGAATAATAATCAGTTTACTTTCTGGCTTGTATCTAAATATACTTTCTATATGATTTCATCTTTTATTCAGCTGTTTAAAAGCAGAACATCTAATTACAGTTCCTATTAGTCTACATTAATATTTTTTTTTGGCCACAGAGCATGTGTGATGGCTGATGTTCTAAAAACAGAATTTTTTAGCATATGGAAAAAATCATATTATTATTAATACATTCCCAGATGACTCTACATTTCAATTCCCTTAATTATTAAGTCATTGCTGATTATGTCTTTTCACAATTCATTATCCCATTTCCTGCAACGTGGGCATTTTATTCATTAAGTGTCAAAATGAAGGGCCTGACCTCCAGAAAGATAATCAGGAAATAAGTGGCAGATATAAAAGGTCTGGATTTTCCTTAAGTGCTCACTACTTCAAGAGTTATACCATGTTCTTAGTGAATGACAACACAAGCTGAACAAATCAGACTTTTTTATAATTGCAAAAATATAACAAAGTGCCAATCTGCATGTAGTATAAAGTGCAGCTCTCTGAATACCTACAGACTCTTACAACAATGGCTTATTATTACCACAGTAACATGACAGCATGATACCAGGTTAATACGATTTATGGTACAAAAGTACAGGGCTTATATGATCTCTGAAAAATCATGTAACATCTCAGGTAACATGCTAGTACATTGCCTTGCAGCACTAGCCTGTGATGGCTGGAGAGTGCT
This sequence comes from Sphenodon punctatus, assembly GCA_003113815.1. Lineage (NCBI taxonomy): Eukaryota > Metazoa > Chordata > Lepidosauria > Sphenodontia > Sphenodontidae > Sphenodon > Sphenodon punctatus. Next base: position 1,688,529 of record QEPC01007352.1, read on the forward strand.
TACATTGTCGACACATCCAAGAATGAAGCAAGGACACAAGAAGTAGTGTTTTAATGGCAGCACTCTTTATTTAGCAAAACAAACTCTGGGTGTCAAATTAACAAAAGGCAAATGTTGGGTCCAGTAATTATGCAAACCTAAATGTTAACTCAACTTTTGAGTTAACCCATAAGAACTAACTTCACCCATAAGAACTAATAACTATGTCTCCCCTTCTGCCCGTGATACACGCCATGGGTGAGGGAGGACTCTTGTGTCCCCCACAAGGGACCGGAGCCAGGATGAGGTACAGAAGGCCCGTGGCTGCATAGGTCCCTTGGTGCCCTCAAGTTTACCCCTCCTGGGGTCCGTGACCCAGCGTTTGCTGCTTCTATGCTGTGTCCCGATTCCCCATCTCGTAAGGACATGTCTCCAACATTAAACACAACTTAATCTTAAGAACTACCAGAATAATTACTGGACTTCTGCAATAGTGCGATAAAATACGTGTTACCCCGATCATAACAAATTGATCAAATCACCCAAATTTAATAACACTGTGGGGAAGGCAAAAACCAGGGATCCCAATTTGCCAGTGAAGGATTCTTGTAAATACTCCTTCCCAGTCTTTTTGAAGGATGACCCGCTTAACGCTAACAGTGCAAGCAATGGTTCGGGGAGGGTGGGGAGGTGCTGCTCCTGACTCCGAGGTGTGTTTTGCCTTCATGTTCGTGCATGCCAGAGGTAACTGCCCCCCAGAGTCTCACCTCGCGAGACTGCATTTTACATCCTTCGGGCTGGTTGTCTTAGCAACCCCTGCTCCGGGCCCTCAACTTTTCGTGTTGTAGCTGGGTTGCCATAGCAACCCCAGCTCTCAGTGGCTGCCAGCTCCTGGGGCTAGCCCACAAAACCCGAGCTTGCCCATTCTTTTTAAAGGGAGCTCAACAATCCTCCATTGCCCCCACACCTTGGTAAAAAGAGGCAAGACATGGGGCAATTGCTGACGCATCCCAGAAAGAGACAAGGACGCAAGAAGTGGGGATTTAATGGATGCATTCTTTATTTAGCAAAACAAAATCTGGGTGGCAAATTAGCCAAAGGCAAATGTTGGGTCTAGTAATTATGCAAACCTTAAATGTTAACTCAACTTTTAAAGGGGACATCAGACCCTGATGCATCCCCAGGTCCCTGCGCTGTAAGAACTAATAAATATGCCTCCCCCTCCACCCACGATGCACATCATAAGTGAGGAAGGACTGTCATGTCCCCCCCACCCCCAAGGGACCGGAGCTAGGAAGAGGTACAGAAGGACCATGACCACATAGGACCCTTGGTGCCCTCAAGTTTACCCCTCCTGGGGTCCGTGACCCAAAGTTTGCCACACACTGCTTCTAAGCTGTGTCCTGATTCCCCTTTTTGTAAGGAGATCTCTCCAACATTAAACACAACTTAATCTTAAGAATACCAAAAAAATTACTGGACCCCCATCACAAAGGGACCATTAGTTTATGCTATGTGGTCCCTCCCCCACCCAGATTAAATTGTAGGACTTCTGCTAAATAGTCTCATGATGAGCGAAGGTAGAGCTCAGTCCCCACCGGGGACAAGTGTACTCCATTAGGGTGATATAGTTTGGGCCTGGGGTGCTGAATTTTGAAATAGTTAATGCACTTGTCTTCCTGACCCCAACCCATCTACCCACGTACTTATTTATTTTTCTTTTAGCCCTGTCCACTTTTCCTTGTTTGGTGCCTTGTCCCACATTATATGTTGCACTAGGTCATTCCAAATGAATTATGCACTGGGAAAAAAAATCTCCCTTGCTGTCAATATATCTTTTTTTAATCTGAATAATTAACTGCAAACCTTTAACTCTGGAGATGTCATTTCCCTCAAATTTCATCTGGTGCTCATTCTCCCACTAGTTCCTGTAAAATTGGCAGTAACTGAGCCCACTTCATGCCACTATGCCCCATCCATATGATTTCTGCCTTTGCACTAAATCCAAGCTGGGTTCCCCAGTGTGTCTTCTTGGAAGCCTTGCTTGCCCAATGCACAAAGCTGTGGCCAACGATCCACACCAACTGCTTCAGGGAGGGGCTTGCTGTACCTGTAATTACAAAAACTATTAATACCCATTCTGCAGGCAAGAACAGAATGTCCCGGTATGCCACCTCCCCACCCTTTGTATCTCCTTGTCAGAGAATCACATGGTGGACATGAAAGTAACTGTTCCTATACAGAAGGAATGGGCTTCGAACTGCAAAGGGGGAAGGTTCAAGCATTGGATAGCTCTCCTCATGACTGCCGTAAGCTGATGCCTCATGAGGAATGATCCATCAGCATGCCGCAACAACATCCCGGTTACGTGGGGTCGCTAAGTCAGATATTCCCTCAACGCCCGAGACAGGCACAACTTGGGTCACTCATCAGGCAGAGGGTGATGACCTGCCCCCTGCCACACTGGTTGGTTTTAGACCAACAGATCCTAAGCAGCAAAGTCTGACCCTGCAAGGACACATCTTCTGATGTTAGTGCCTGCCCAGAAGTGTCTTGTGATGACTTGGCTACTAATTCGCTGATCCGAAATGCTCCGTAAAAAGCAAGCTTAAATGCTGCGCTAAATAGCTGCATTTTGAACCCACTGTAGCAAAACTGGCTTAGGGGATCACAGATTCTAGACAACACGGGAAGGGAGGGGCAATAGGGGTCCTTGTATCAGTTCTCCTCCTGCACTCCCTGGACCAACTCTCTATTAATCGCCTGGTGAAAAAAGGGGCTGGGTGGCCTGCTAGGCCACTAAAGAAGGAAAGTTCCTCACTATGGTACTGGCAGCTGTCACCTTATGGCAGAGGGTTAGTGACAATTGTAACGTGTACCTCAGGGACTGGAAAACCTGTCTCCAAGAGCGTGATACTGCTGAAATTAGTTGAATGCCTGCTCATATGCTTCCCTAGTTCACCTGGCCAGAGATCCTTGGACAGCCTGGAGCAGGTCTATGATCCAAGACTCCACAGGGATGGTGGCATGGCCTTGGGCATCCTGCTGGTTTCTGGAGCTAGGATGTGAAAACGCACAATCTGGAATCAAGAAAGGGTATCGGCTGTGGCCTTGTTAATACCTGGCATGTGTTTGGCAATAAAAAGGATTTTGCTATTCAGACAAGCTGGCAAAAATGTCCTAAATAGCTTCATTTGTTGAATCTGGACAAAAGGGAGTTGAAGAAGTGCACTGCAGCTAGGTTGTCACACCAAAACAAGACTGCATGCTTAGCAAATTCTTGTCACCAGAGGTGCACTGCAAGAAGAATTGGAAAAAAATCCCCCAAATTTAAGGTACTTAGTGACTCCTCGTTGAACCAAGTTCTGTGGCCATGGTACTACACACTATCTGCCCCTGAAATAGACACCGTGAGCCACCTGCTACATCTGAATGGACTTGGAACTCCACTTCCAGTAGGAGGTGCTGTCTCCCCAAAATAACCCCATTATAACTGGACAAGTAGGTGGCCTGTGTCTGGAGGTCATCTTTCATCTCCCGAGTAAGCCATATATGAAAGTGTGGGGGAAGGTTTCCCGATTCCATCACGTACAGCCAGGAGAGGAAAGCTCACCCTGGGGCGACTGCTAAGCATGCAAAATTCAAACTATCCAATAGAGACTAGAGTTGCCTGACTGTCACTTTCGGGGCCACCAATGCTAGAGCATAGGGCAGTGCATTTCTCTTCCAGGAGTCATGAGAGCCTGCACTGTATCAAACTCAATGCCGAAATAAGTATGGGTGGTGACCAGGCCCTCTCTTTTTTCTGGTGCCATTGGGACCCCTAATTGGGATGTCACCTCCTGGAAGGTATGCATCAACTGTTGACATGGAGGTCCCTGCCCTTCCCATGAGGAGAAAGTCATCCAGGTATTTTGTGACCTGCGGTATTCCCACCCATTGCCATACCATCCATTCAGTCAGGGAACTAAACCTCTCAAAGGCTGAGCACAAAATGGAGCAACAACCCATTGGCATGGACTTGTCAAAGTAATACATCCCTTGAAAACAGAAACCCAAGAGCTCAAAACTGTCTGGGTGAACCAGTAGCAGGTGGAAGACTGATTTTATGTTGCATTTTGCACGCAAAGCCCTATGCCCACAGGTCTTTACCATTTTGACCACAGAGTCAAATGAGGCATAATGCACAAAGCACAGTTTATGGGAGTGGCATCATTAACTGACCACACCTCCCCCTTGGGTAGGAAAGGTGGTGAATCAGATGGTACTCCCCTGGGGCTTTCTTGGGTACTACCCCCAGCAGAGAAACCCGTGGGTTGGACAAAGGAAGGCTGGGAAATGGGCCAGCAACACACTCCTCATGTACCTCTTTTGCGAACTTGGCGCTAACCACATGCTCCAATCCTCTCATAGATTTCAGATTCTTAACAAACTTTGGGTGCTATGCCCCTTGGGTGGGTATCCCAAAACCCTCTCAGAAGCCTTGAACTACATATTTTACTTCACCCTTGTTCGGGTGGTCAGTCAGGGCTTTCTCTAACACATCTGGCCTAACTGGAATTGGAGCCCTTTCCAGGGCCTGCACCAGTGCCTGACTGATGTCCTTTGCCCTGGCCCCGGGAGTGGGGGATGTGTTGCTTAGGTTTCTCCCTCAAACTACATAAATTTAAAGCAGTTGGATCCTGGATGGGGGCCACCACATTGGGAACAGGAGTGATAAAATTTACACAGGAAGTGAGAGCACCTGCTGGAACGATTAAATTCCCAACAGGGCCTAGATCCCCCAGTGGCTTCCTGACTTTCAGTGTAAAAGGGGTTGTTAGCCGGTGCCACCCCACTTTTTACTAGGACATGGCCACTGTCAGATCGTGGGGCATTCAAGGTGCCATTCATAAAGTCCAGCCAGAAATCATGGGCTTGGACATCCCACCGAAGGCCTGGTGTGAAAGCAGCCCTGTGCTTGAAGGCTTCATCATATCATGCCCCAGGGGGCCTGGAATAGTATGCACGCCACCAATAATAATAATAAATATTTATTGTGGCCAGAGGTCTTATCAATATCTATACAAAAAATAAACAAAATACAAAAAACCCACGTAAAATAAATCAATAGTTACAAAAGCATATAATATAACTCGTCATATTGGTCTCTAGAGTAATGCCTCAAAAGACAGACACACAAGTTAACAAACTAAGTCTCTGCAGCAAATATGTCCAGGATGGTAGGCTCCAAGTCAGTAATCCCTAGAACCGCTGCCGCAAAAATGTATATTATCGACAGTTGACCCTGACGGTAGACCCTGGCACAGAATAACTATTAGAAAGCCTCCCACATACACATATCATCAGTACATAGGTATATCCACATAATACTCCCCAAGTTCTCAGTGGTCAGGAAAGCAAGCTCCTAATAACTACTATCTCAGGCCCCTAGGAATGGTCAATGAGAAGATCATGCCTAGGGCACCTGTGCATCAAATTCCTATCACTTTTGAAGCCCTTTGTCCAGCATCTTACATCTTATCTTAATCACAGCTTTGCAGAAATTTGCCACCGCAAGGGTGGTTTCAGAAATAAAGGGGCTGAAAGTTTTAGATCTAATATAATCAAAATGTATAGCTTGAAGATCTGCTATGCTATTCCCCAGATATTTGAGCTTTGGACCAGTGTAGGCGGAACACTTTAACAAAGTATGTTTATCAGTATCAACTTTGCCAATAGTGCAAAGATCGCATATTCTCAAATCCCGAGGAACTTTGTTGTAACATCCATCTAAAAAGGCAGATGGAAATAGATTACATCTTATCCCTGTATATGCCACTCTTTGTTCATGATCCGCCCATTCATACAAATAAAAGGGGCGTAAAGTAAAGGGATCATGTAAACTATAATACGGGGCTATTTTCTGAGTAGTCACTAAAGCGTCCTCTGTCTGTAAAAACTGGTCCAGTACTCTTTTCTTAATTAGTGTTTGAGTTTGGTCCAGGCCCAAACTAAAAAAAATAGGGACCGAGAAGCCCAACTTCTGAACCTCCAATTCAATTTCTTTGGACCAATTATTCAAAAGGCCACTCTGAATTGACATATTTAGTAAAGTGGGTAAATTTGAAGGAAAAAGCACGACCTTGGACCAATAATTAACCAGTGATAATAATGCCACAGCATAAAGTGGCAAGGAGCGCATATCGGCTCTTAATAGAACTTGAGGTGTTCCTCGGGGTACGCCTAAAATGGAACAGAGAAAAACATTTTGACTACTTTCCAGCTTATTGAGAAAAGGTAGTCCCCAAACTAGAAATGAATATAAAAGTTGACTTATTGCTTTAGCTTTGTATAATCGAAGGGCTGGGAGCACCAGTTTTCCTCCTGGGCCAAAAAAGAATCTTGTTATAGCCGCTGCTGTTCTCTTCATGGTGACCTTTACTGAATCAAAATGTAGGTTCCAATTAGGAAAGGAATAAAAGAGAACACCCAAATATTTGAACGAGTGGACCTGCTCAAGAGCATTCACTTCAATGCTCCATGAATACAGTTTATGATATTTTTTTACTGCGACTATCAAAATTTTGGTTTTTGCATAGTTAATAGTAAGGAGTTCAGTTCTACAACAGGTTCCATAATGTTGTAAGGCACGTCTTAGCCCTATTAGGGACTGTGATAGAATTAGCGTGTCATCGGCGTAAAGCATTATTGATATTCGCCTGGAGCCTATAGCCGGGGCGTGGGTGTCAAATGATCTCATATATTCCACTACATTATTCAAGTAAATATTAAACAATGCTGGCGCCAGTAAACACCCTTGCCTAACCCCACGCAAGGCTGAAACCAGACGAGTAGGAGGGTAATTAACATTATATTTTATTTGCAATTTGTTGTCATTATGTAATTTAATCAACAGAAACAACAAATGGGGGTCAATCGAAGTTTTACTGAGCTTAACCCAGAGACGCTCCCTCGAGATAGAATCAAAGGCTTTTTCTAGGTCTACAAAGCACAGGTATAACTTTTTGTGCTGTGAAGTGTACTTCTGCACTAATGCCAACAAGACCAGAATATGATCGGCCACCAATACCAGATCTCATCAAGTACACCAATACTGGTGTACTTGATGAGATCTGATGCCTACTCTAAAAAAGCTTGCAGCATCACATCCTGGAATATGGAGTAAGTCACGGTCTAATTAGACTGATTTCTGTCGGCTTTGGGGCACTTTAATCTTTTTTTCTCCTTTCTGTCTCCGTACTCATTGGGATTGGATCACTAATCAGAAGGGAAAATATATCTACATATTCCCCCTCCAAATTTGCTCCCTTGTGCTATGCAGTAAGTGCTCGCCTATACACCTCTGGGTAAGCCCCACCCTGTTGGTAGCAGGTACTTCTCTCCTACCCCTAGGGAAGGACTCTGGCTCGTGTCCCCACATAGCCCTTTCCAACCTAGACGGAATGACCCGGTTGGGGGTCATCCCTAACCCCTTCTGAACTCTGGGAATGCCCCCCCATAGGGTGGGGGATAATCTCTGTCCTGTTGGGGTTGGCCACGGGACCCAGGCATTGTTCCAGCATAGACACTGAGGCTCTGTCCCCCCAGAGCAGCTCACATGACTGCACTCTCCGCAGCCCATTAACACAGCTCCGCTCCTGCCACTGGAGGAGCCATGTACAGCAATGTACCCCCGAGGCAGCCGTAGTTTGGCCTAGGCATCTGTGTCCTCCACATCTACCACCGCCTCCCAAAGAGAAGCCTTGGCCTCCCTCCTTTGGACTGGCTCATGGTACCTGCACTAGGCGGGGGTGCAGAAGGATCCTGCCAGTCCAGTTCCAGTGGCAGACCCTATGGGGTAGGCCCCTCCCTGGCCCGCAGCTCTCTCTCTCCAAGGCCTCGAGCCTCATCAGCATGGCCTCCACCCTTGGATCTAGCATGTCTGCATCACCTTGAGGTCTCTGTGGTGGTGGGGCCTCATCCCTGTAACAGGAATGAGACCTCTGTGGTGGTGGGGCCTCATCCCTGTAACAGGAAGATGGGACAGGCCTCTGCTCCCCCTCCTTGGCTGGGCCCCCTGCGTGGTAGGTTGGGGGGCAGACACTTGGACCATGGCAGGCCCAGAAGGGGCTGGATCTGCTGATGGGCTGGACAGGTTCTGAGCCAGGGGTGCCAGGTCCTGCTGGGTTAAGGTTGGTGCCATCAGGTACATGAGGGCCTCCCAGTTACTCAGCCTCTCTTGGAGGGAAAGTAAAATGGCCTCTGGACCACCCCAACCCCAATGGAGAGGGGTGGCTGGTGCCACCAGCCTGTGCTTCTCCTCCCTCCTGCCCTTCCTGCCTTTCCTAGGTATGCTGCTCCAGCGGGTCCCTGAATTGGAGTGGGTGGGTGGGTAGATCTTGGCCCCGGTTGCACCCCTTCTTGCTCCCACCTGGCTGTGCTGAATTCCCCATGACTATACGAGGGGGGAGGGTTTTCCGACGGTATGCAACTCCACTGTGCTACTCACTGCCGTGTTTGCTTGAGCCTGTGGCTGCATTGGTGCTCCTGACTCCATGAGGTCCGCTGGGCCTTCCTTCCACCTCTGCATCCTCACTGCCATGCTGAGGGTCTCTGCCTGAAAATCCATCTGCTGTTTGCCACTCCCAGGTGTGTTCTGCCTTCACATTGGTGTACACTGGAGGTAACTGCCCCCCAAAAGTCTCAACTCACGAGAGTGCATTTCATGCCTTTGGGGCTGGTTGCCCTAGCAACCCCTGCCCGCAACTTTTCATGCCGCAGCTGGGTTGCTGTAGCAACCCCAGCTCTCAGCAGCCTCCAGCTCCTTCACCTAGCCCACAAAACCCGAGTTTGCTCATTCTTTTTAAGGCAATTCACTCTAGTATGCAGTTTATTTATTATTAGTTGTGTTTATATTATATTTTGATATGTATTTAATATGGTGCAAGCCGCCTCGAGTTGCTATGACAGGAGGGGACAGTAAATAAATCAAAATAAAATAAATAAATAATTGGATTGATCCATATTGGCCTGATCCGGACAGGACCACACATTCCTACCAACAACCCAAATGCAACATGTGAGAATTTCATGGTGCTTGTGCCAACAATAGTGTGGGGATCCATGAGATATGGTTAATTTGCACAAAACCTGTGTGAAGGCACCTGTATAAATATTTATTCTGGGGCATGTGTCTAGTGCTGAAGCAACAGCATTGCTTAAGAACATAAGAAGTGCCATACTGGGTCAGACCAACGGTCCATCGAGCCCAGCATCCTGTCTCGGACAGTGACCAATCACGGGGGCCTGGGAGAAGCACCCAACAGGTCACCATGTTATCCATTCCCTGTGGGTCATCCCCAGGTTCCCAACAGTAAAGGGTTTTGTTCCTCAATCCTATCTGGCTAATAGCTCCTAATGGACCTATCTTTCCACATCCTAATTGTACTCTGAGTGAAAAAATACTTTCTTTTGTTTGTTTTTACTCTGCTACCAGTGAGTTTCATGGAGTGTCCCCTAGTTTTAGTACTAGTTGAGAGGGTAAATAACCGTTCCCTGTTTACAAGTTCCACACCACTCATGATTTTATAGACCTCTATCATATCTCCTCTCAGCCGTCTCTTTTCCAAGCTGAAGAGCCCCAACCTATCAAGCCTCTCCTC
>QEPC01007352.1:1713109-1735359 GCA_003113815.1 Sphenodon punctatus
AACTTTTTATTTTATTAAATTCTTTAACACATTATACAAAAGTGGTTATATATCACTTAAAATATCCCAACCTACAACACTCTTCAATTTACTAGGTATTACATATGTTTAAAGATATCTATCAAATAAAATTGTTCTATCGTTTTGTGAGAATTCTTCATTTTTAATTGCCGCAATAATGCTGAACCAAGTCACCTCAAAGTTCTTTTTCTTCCCTTTCAAGATAGCCATCAATTTGTCCATTGTAAAGAAGTACCAAATGCGAGCAATCCATTCCTGAAGTGGTAGGTGACCTGGCGTTTTCCAGTGTCTCGCTATTATGTTGACAGCTGCCAAAAACATAACTTTGGTTGCATCTTGGTGTAGCCTTAAAGTTTTGTTGTCTGGGTATATATCCAGGATGTCTGTTTCGAATTTAAAGGGTACACTTTCTCACGTTACTTTTTATCTTACATGAGATTGAGTAACACATAAGATCAGCATGGGCTCCATGGGTCCCCTCCATGGGTCCCCTCTAATGGGTCCCCTCCTCCATCCTGCTCTTTTCCCACCCCCCACGAGCTGGGTTGAATGGGGGTTGTGGTGCCAGGGGCAGCCCGTAGCCCAGCAACAAATCACCAGGAAGGGGATTCCTCTGACCACCAGGCAGGAGATTCTACTGATCTTCCCTCCCACCTCCCAGGCTGCCCACTTCCCTCTCCCCACAGGCTTGGCTGGGGGGGCTTTCTCCCTCCCTCCACAGCAACTCATGCGATGGCAGCAGCAGCTTCTCCAGCCAGCTCTCTAGCCAGCTCATTCTGGCTGCTTCCAGGCCCCCGCGCTACCCTAGGAGGCCCCATGCGGCGGCCCTGGAAATGGCTAGAAGGAGCCGGCCTGAGAGCTGGCTAGACAAGCTGCTGCCACCACCAAGTAAGTCCCCCCCATGCCCTCCCCCACTCTTCCCACTGATCAGGCTGGGTGGATGGTGTAATTCCCCTCCCCACTCTCCCTCCCTCTTTTGTCCACAGTCCCCCCTTCCTCTCGGCTGGGCAAGGGTGCGGGTGGGTTCCTCCCCTCCCACCTCCAAACTAATGTTAGTTTGACCAATGTACAATTTTAATGTACATGTTCAAATTTAACGTTAATTTTAACTCAGGCCCGAGGAGCAGGCTCCCTCCCCTCAGAACTACCCCCCTTGTGGATGGTTACCATGGGACTTGAGGCTGGGCCCAACGGATGCTGGTCTTACTCTCCCTCATGGCTTCCAGGGAGAGTTCAGGGGATCCGTTTGAGCCAGGATCCCGCCCCCGCTTCCCTTGTGGAGCATGTGCGGCAGCCAGCACCATCTTTGAGTCCTGCTCCCCAGGAGAGAGCCTTGAGAGAGGTGTGTGCCTGAGGGTCCCGCCAGGGATGCTATCCCTCTAGGCACAGAAGCCAGAGTCTTTCCAGCTCCACCTCTGGTTCTGCCTCTTCCTCCTCCTCCCCAAGTCCCAGGAGCCATAGGTCGGGACACAAGCAGTCCAGGCCTAGGTGCAGGAGCTCTTCCCACTCAAAAAGGCGGAGGAGCCATCACTGGCATTCTCCCCATTCTAATTCCAGCAGTGGCGCTGGCCACCACTGCAAGCACAGTCACAACTCCCAAAGAGAGAGCAAGCATCTGGCTCGCCTCAGGTGGCACCGCGCCTCTCACTCCTCTTCCTCAAGGGAGGCCTCTCTGGGACGCAGATCAGTCAGCAGCTCCAGCGCGGCGGGTCACAGGAACCATAGAGCCTCCTGCCTGTCTGCTCATGGCAAAGGAGGTGTTTTTCCCTCTCCGTCCCTTCAGGGCGAGTCCAGGGTCCCCGCCCTGGCAATGGCTTAATGGTTGGGGCAGCAATTGGTGGTCCAGGGTGTGCAGGGGGTCGCTCAGCTTCTGGGCTATGCTGGGTCCCTCAGTCACTTCTCTTACAGCCCCCCTCCCTTTGCCTTGGAAGGGGAGGAGAGGAGGACAATTCTGCATCCAAGTGGACCTCAGAGACCTAGCTCTCCTGATCCCTCTGAAGTGGCTAGAGGGAGTGTCAGGGCTTCAGACTGCTCTGCAGGTCAGGAGAACTCTGGTTCCTTAGAAAAGGAAGAGGAAGAGTGCTCAGAGAAGGAGGGTCAGGACTTGGCTGCTAAGACAGGCGTTAGACTTTTTCACCCAGAGATTTGAGTCTCTGCAGGCAGGCATTAGGACCAGGATTGGTCTGTCTACTCCTGCCCCCCCCTCCAAGCCTCCTCCCACTGAAGTAAATCTAGTGGAGGATGCATCTTTGGTTCTTCTCCTGGGGGCGGCTGAGGGTGCTGATTTGCCTTTACCCTCTTTGTACTGGAAGTTACTTAAGGCAGAGTGGGATCTGCCTGCTAAGCCTAAGGGAGCCCCTGCACTAGCTTCTAGGTTTTATTCCCTCCCTGAATCTCAAGCCCTAGCTTTCGTCCTTCCCAAGGTAGCTGCTGGCACCTCTGTGCTTCCTGCTGATGGGGAAGGCTTGCCTAAAGATCTTCTGGACAGAAAAAATCAAACGTTTTCTCAGAAGGGACTTCGTAGTCACCTCCACAGCTTGCAGAGCAGCAGCAAGAGCCTCTACGTTCACCAGTCATGGTTCTGTGGCTGAAGAATCTATTAGCAACTCCCTCTATCTCTAGAGGCTAAGTAACACCTGAAGAAGGTCTCTGCTGCAGCCTCTTTTGTGGCAGATGCTTCGCTTGATGCCGCCCAATGCACTGCACGGTCAATGGCAAATAGCATAGCGGTGAGTTGAGCTATATGGCTGAGGCTGTGCTCACTTCAGCCCATTATAATGGGGGCAAGTTTTTTTTGGAGCCCATGGACAAGGCAATAACATCAGAGCTAGAAGAGAAAAAGGACTTGCTGATCCGTTCCGCAGGCAAAGACAGTAGATGTCGCTCCAACCCAAGACAAAACTTTCACTTTAGTTTCTCCTTTCTCAGGAGAGGGTTTGGAGGAAACCAAAAGTGATGTCAAAGATGGGGCAGAATGGGTCCCTCCACTGCCAGACATCAGTCAAAAGTCGACAAAGCCATCCAACCCTCAGCCTGAATGGAGACAGACGCACCCCTCACCCTCCGGATCGGGGGACGGCTCCAGGAGTTCAGTCTTCGATGGCCAAAGACAACAACAGATCGATGGGTGAGGGACACAGTTCTAACTGGTATTCCATAGAGTTCGAGTCCTGGCCCAGAAGTTCGTTCATGCTGGTCCCCAGGCTCAGTCAGGAAGCAAAACATCAACTGATTGTGACAGCCATAAACCACCTGCTAGAGATCGGTGCCATCAAACAAGTTCCCCATCTACAGAGGTGCTTAGGTGTCTACTTCTCCTTCACCATCCCGAAGAAGAACGGAGAAGCAAGGGCCATCTTGGACTTCAAGGGTCTAAACAAACATCTGCGACCCTGAAGGTTCAAGATGGAGACTCTCAACAAGTCCATTCTGTGGGCCATTCAACCCAGGGATTCTTTGGCCTCCATAGACTTGAAGGAGACATATCTTCATATTCCTATGAGAGAGTTTCACGGGCGATTCCTCAGGTTTGCCTATGGGACCTGGCACTATCAGTTCAAGGCACTACCATTTGGCCTGGTGGCCTCCCTGCAAGTGTTCACCAAATTGCTGATAACACTGGTGGCAGACTTATATCTGATGGGGATACACATTTTTCCTTATCCGGACAATCTCCTTGCTAGGGCTCCTTCCAAAGAGCACTGTCAGAAGGCGGTTTGGATGACATCAATCTGCCTTCAGGCTCACGGTGTCATCATCAACTGGGAGAAGAGTATGTTTATTTGTATGTGTGTGTATAAAAAGATAAACAATAATCTTAATATGAGACAGCAAAAATCCCCCCCAACTCAACCTGAGCCCTCCCACTACCCATCTCCCCCACTGAAAGTCTGGTGGAACAACCAGGTTTTACATTGACGCCTGAAGGAGGGGAGATCCAGGGCCTGACGTACCTCCACTGGGAGGGAGTTCCGCAAACTCCTTCCAAGTGGAGCAACCAATAATGACCTCTCCATTGTGCCCCCCCCCTCCAACCGAACACAGGGGATCTCTAAAAGGGCGCTCCTGGCCAACCGCAGAGGCTGCTCCAGGATCCGGGATGTGAGGCAGTCTTGCAGTTAGGTAGGGCCCAGACCGTATAGGGCTTTATAGGTTAGCACCAACACCTTGAATTGGGCCTGGAAGGCTACAGGCAGCCAGTGCAGTAAATGGAACACTGGTGTTATGTGCTCTCGGCGGTCCGTCCCCATAAGGAGGTGTGCTGCCACATTCTGCACCAGCTTCAGCCTCCAAACCATCACCATGGGTGGCCCCACGTAGAGCGCATTACAGTAATCAAGCCTTGAGGTAATGAAGGCATGGATGATGGTGGCAAGGTCGCAGTCAGAGATATATGGCTGTAATCACTGTGCCAGATGTAATTTAGAAAATGCACTCCTCACCACAGCCGCCACCTGGACATCCATGCAGAGCTACGAATCGAGGAGCATGCCAAGACTTCAAACCTGAGGAACCAAGGCAGGGAGCACCCCATCAAGGCAAGGAGCACCTCCACTCCCACCAGCATCACCTCTGTCTTGTCGGAATTCAACTTCAGGCTGCTCGCCCTCATCCAGTCCCCCACAGCTGTCAGACCTCTAGTAAGCAACGAGACTGCGGGGCCTGAGTCTGCTGAAAATGAGAGGTAAAGCTGAGTGTTGTCAGCATATTGATGACAACTTACTCCAAACCCCCTCGTGACCTCGCCCTCACAAGCTCCACCTCTCTGTCGCAGAGACTACTTCATTTATAGACATTACCCTCAACAAAGTTTTTCTTTTGTCTGAACATGAAGACAAGATCAGAAACGAACAGGGCGCGATCCAAGCAGTGAGTCCGCCACCCTGCTCGATCTAGTCAGCGTTCTGGGGCCAATGGTGTCATATCTGGGGATGGTCCACTAGACATGCTTCCACTTACCACCATTACAATCCTTTTTCCTCCCCGGCAGGATTACCAGGAAAAAGAACATCTTGCTCAAGGTACCAGTAGAGGTCAAGGACTCCCTAAACTGGTGGTTGAATGAACACCATTTTACTCAGGGTCTCTCGATTCAAGATAAGGAGAAAGTGGTGGTGATGACCGATGCCAGTTTGGAGAGGTTGGGGAGTCCACTGCCAGGGACATCCAGTTCAGGGCAGATGGTCTCCAACAGAACAGAAACTTCATATCAACCTTCTTAAATTGAGGGTCATCAGATTGGCATTGCTATTCTTCCAGACCTTGATCTGGAAGATTAAGGACAAGCACGTGCTTGTTCAGACAGACAGCATAACAGCAATTGCTTATGTCAACTGACAAGGCGGCACCAGATCATCTGCCCTAATGAAGGAAGCAGAGATACTGTTCTCTTGAGCGGAAGCTGTTCTAGGCTCTGTTCGGGTGAAGCACATCAAGGGTACCCTCAATGTTCAAGCCAATTCACTCAGTCAGAGTCCGCTACACCCAGGAGAATGCAAGCTGAACACCTAAGTTTTTCAACAGATAGTGGCTTTGTGGGAAAAGCTGTGCGTGGACCTGTTCGTGTCAGTGGAAAATAACAAGACCTGGAAATTCTTCTCCTGACACAAAGATCCGCAGGCCTTGGGCATAGATGCTCTAGAATTGCCCTGGCCCAAGGGTCTGCTGTACGTTTTCCCTCCGATTGTCTTGCTACCTCTGGTGCTGTGGAAAGTAAGATCTTAGAAGGCAAAAGCGATTCTGATCGCCCCAAGATGGCCATGGAGATCGTGGTTTTGCCTCCTACGGAAACTTCCGACAACCCCGGAATGGCCCCTTCCAATCAGGACTGACCTGTAGTCTCAAGGGTCCATTCTGTATCAAGGCCTGGAAACTCTAAGTCTCACAGCTTCGATGTTGAACGCTAACAACTAGGAGCCTTTGGCTACTCTGATAAGGTTTTGGATACTCTGTTGGCAGCTCGTAGACCTTCCACCAACAGAATTTACAATACTACAATACTACCTGGCATGCCTTCTAGGGGTGGGCAGAAGTTCTCAGGCTCAATGTTGGAGGCTCAATGTTGGAGGCTTATGTTCGAGATGTGCTGGCCTTTCTACAAGATGAATTAGAGAAGAAGTGGCAACACGTTACGTCATCATGTGTTGGCTCTTTCCTCTATCCTGCCAGTACAAACAGGAGAATGCTTGGCAAGTCATCCTCATATTGCACATTTCCTCAAGGCGGCTTCAGCAATATGCCCCTCAGTTAAACATTGTTTCCCTTCATGGAGACTAAGGGTGAAAACAGACATGACGCTAACCACCCTTTAACCACTCTTGGTGGTTATTTATGCATGTTGCAGGGCTGTACTGGTGCCCTATGCAGCCCTGAAATATGCATAAATGACCACCAAGGGTGGTTAAAGTCATGTCTGTTTTCACCCTAAATGTGATGTTGGAGGCTCTTCAAGGTCCTCCTGTTGAGCCATTAAAACAAGTGTCCCTGAAGGTCCTCTCCTTCAAAGTGTCTTTCTTAGTTGCAGTCACTTCTGCCAAAAGAGTATCCGAGTTGGCTGTGTCATCTGTCGATCCCGAACTGTGTCACATTGATATGGATAAAGTGACTTTAAGGCTGCCTCTGACCTTCCTTACCAAGGTGAATTCTGACTTACATCAGAATAAAGACATAGACCTCCCTTCATTCTGTCCAAATCCTCAACATCCTAGAGATATCAGGTGGCACAAGCTGGATGTGAGGAGAGCACTGAAGATATACCTGGAAAGGATGAAGGTCTTCAGAGTAGATTCTTCCCTATTTATTTCATTTAGACAGGGCCAGAGGAGCAGGAAGGTTTCCTCAGCCATCTTAGCGAGGTGGTCGAGGGGCTGCATCACTCTGGCATACAAATCTAGGAACTTACAGGTTCCAGAGAGAGTAACAGCACACTCCTTGAGAAGTGCTGAAACTAAGTGCTCTTACAGGGTGCCTCGGTAGAAGAGATCTGTAGGGCGGCTTGCTGGCCTTCTATCCATACCTTCACCCGTCACTATAAGATTAATACCTGGGCATCAGTCAGAGCAGCTTTTGGTAGAAGAGTGCTGAAGAGGGTCTTGACTTAGTTCTGGGAGTTTTTTCTTCCCTGAGAGGAGTAACCTTTGGGGCTTAGTTTTTCTTTTTCCCTCCCTCTCTTGGGACTACTGCTCTGTCAAATCCCAACTCTCAGGACCACCTGCCTCCACAGGAGAGGGAGAAAGGAAAATTTGGTTCACTTACCTTGATGAATTTTCCTTTTCTCTCCTGGGGAGGCAGGCGGTCCATCCCTCCCTCAGGGCTAAGCCAACACCTTTTTGCAAATAGGTTGTGTAGGGCATTAAGTAGAATGCTCTCCCCTTTTTCTCCATCATAGTCTGCCTCTGCTAGTTTAGTTGAAGTTTTCTGTCCCTAGGGGCCAGTTTTCTTGTTCTTTGTGTTTCAAGTTATTTTATATTTTTATGAGCTTTGTAAGGTACAGTATTGGTTAGCTGAGGAAGGGTTATCTCCTCCCTGTTCTCAGCTATCAGTCAATCCTGTGGATCCTGCCTTCAAATTGTGAAAGGAGGAGCTAAACCCCAACTCTCAGGACCACCTGCCTCCGCAGGAGAGAGAAGGAAAATTCACCAACGTGAACCAAATTTTCTTCTTAAAATTGACAGGGTTTTCATTAGCAGAGCAGTTTGAGGTCTGCAGCATTAAACAGCAAAAAGTCCACTACAACTTAGGACCAGATGGTATTTCACAGAAGAGTACTGAAAGAAATAAGCATGGCATTTCAAAACTACTAACTGTTGTAAGAAATCTGTTAACTAAAATCAGTCTCTGCACCCTTAGATCCGCTGGGGGTGCCTTCTTGGAGGTCCCCCGGGTGAGATGGGGGGCTACAATGGAGAGGGCGTTCTCAGTGGCCGGGCTGTGACTCGGGAACTCCCTCCAGGAGGAAGCCCGCCTGACCCCAGGTCTGCTGGCGTTTCATTGAGCCTGCAAGCCCTGGCTGTTCGCCCAGGACTTCAGAGGGGAGGAGGGGAGGGTTGGGTAGCTGTGTGGGGGTGGGTGGGGGGGTGGATATGGGCTTGTTTTAAAATTACTGATGAAGTTGTTTTTTTAAATATTGATTTTATGGAATTTTATTGTATTGTTAATTGTTGTAAGTCACCCCGAGATGCCGTAGGCATGAGGGGGCAGCTAAAAAATATTTATAAATAAATAAATAAAGGTAGCTAAAGTGACACTGAAAGTTAAGGGGTTGCAGAGTAGAGGCCTGCAACCCAAACCCAGCCTGATGGGACCCCATTGGTCATGTCACTGTCAGGCTCAGGCAGGTTTATTCTTGAGCCTAGCTCTTTGGGCTTGGGTCTGATCCGGCTTCCCAGTGGCTTTGCCCACCATGGAGCAATGTGACATCATGGCACGTTGCAGGGTGTAGCCTCGCTGGAAAGGGTTGGGGCTACAGGAGAGAGAGAGAGAGAGACACACAAAGACAGATGCACATACTGCCTTCCTTAGTTTACTGTATCGCTGACATAACCTTACACAGTATTATCTGAGTGTTAGGCCTAGCTTCCACTAAGGTCCTTTTCACACAGACACTTGTAACACTGATAAAATGGGTTTTTAATTTTATTATACATGTTGCAGGGCACCCATAGAGCACACCTGCAGCCCTGCAACATGTATAATAAAATTAAAAACCCATTTTATCAGCGTTAGAGTGTCTGTGTGAAAAGGGCCTAAGAGCATAGAAGAGAGGGATCATCTTAAAAATCAAGTTATACCTGCTAGGGATGTGCGAGCACCAGGGGGGTTCACCCCCCTCGAAACCATTCAGGGTCCGCCCCCCCGAAACCATTTGGGGTTTGGGCTGTTTGGCCTGAACGGGTTCGGGGGCCCCCAGTTTTCCCTCCCAACTCCAGACTGCACAGGTGGAAGGGGCACCAGGGCTCACCTCCCCCTCCACCCTGCCCAGTCTCGAATTATTATTTTTTTTAACCCCCACCCCACCCCAGGGATCAACCTACCTGGTGATGCTGGGGCTCCGACCCCGGGTCTGGTGGTGGTGGTGGCGGCAGCAGCGGGTCTGGTGGCGGCGGTGCTCCGGAGCGCTTCAGGCTTAGTAAAGGCCTGAAGTGCTCTGGAGCGCCACTGCCGCCGGACCCACTGCCACCGCCAGAGCCAGAGCCCGACCTACCTGGTGGTGCTGGGGCCCTGGCCCCAGGTCTGGCGGCAACAGCTGGGTCCGGCAGCACTCCGGAGCACTTCAGGCCTCTACTAGGCCTTCCGGATTGACCCAGAAGGCCTAGTAGAGGCCTGAAGCACTCCGGAGCACCGCCTCCGCCAGACCTGCCACCGCCGGACCTGGAGCCCCAGCACCACCAGGTAGGTGGATCCCTGGGGTGGGAGGCTTTTAAAAAAGAATGTTTACGAGACTGGGCAGGGTGGGGGGAGGAGCTGAGCTCCGGTGTCCCTTCCACCCGTGCCGCCTGGAGAGGGGAGGGAAACCGGGTTCCCCATACCCCCCGCCCGAACGGGTTCGGAACCCGAACTTTGTTCGGCCGGTTCATGCGGGGGGGCAGTTCGGATTCGGGGTGTTTGCAAATGGGCCGAACACCCAAGTTTGGGCCGAAACCAGAACCCCCGAACTCGGTTTGAACATCCCTAATAGCTACAGGAGATATACAACCAGCACCCTAATCTATACTGGGTAGTAACAGTCCCCAAGGCCCCCCATGTGTGTGTTTGGGGAACACACTCTTTCTACAACTTTTCCTGACCCTGTGGGACAGAGCTGGGGTAGGAAAGGAACATGGCTGACCTGTGCCAGCTGAGATCTCCCCTCAGATGAGCAAATTTGACTGCTTTTCACTGTTACAACAGAGCAGAGAGGTAAGATATACAGTTAAAAATACAGTTCACTAATATTCAAAAGGGAGAAAAGGAAACGAGATGAAATCTGTGGAAAACTCATACTACAACATGCAGAGAGCTACACGTACTATATTTTAAACGTTAAAATATAGCTGCGTATATGAAGTATGCTTTTTAGAAGGGTATGATTCGGATCATATAATTAGGCATGTAAGCTATGCCACTCGGGAAGTCTATAATGCCTGTAAAAACAAAATTGAGCTGTGCCCGCTTCCCCATGAAAAATTTCTCTGCTGAGCTTCATCTTTCTTACACAGTGGGGCTGCCAAGACTTTCAGCTTCCACTTACAGCACATAAGAGATGGAGAATGAGCAGCAGAAGCTATATTTAGCAGCCTATTCTGTTATTGATACACATATGCCTGACTCCTATTGACTATAATGAGAGTGATACTCATGTAACAAGGGGAGAATAGGCCTCTTAGGATTCAGTCTTCACTAACAAGGTGTCAATGGAAAATTACCCAATATTTGTCCATTCTCAACCATTTCATTTCTTCACTAACACCGACTGAGTTTCACTGACCGAAAAAAATCCCACAAATATAAATGAGGAGATTTTTTTACATCGTTAATTAATTTTCATAGGCATAATTTCTGGTTTGGGGGCTGGATACAATGGGTGTTTTCATACAGACATGGGGCTGCCCAACCCTGGAGCTGCTCCAGGTGTGCATCCCTGCATCCACCCGCTCCCAATCCCGCCGGGGTCCAGATCATACAGACCCAGTGGGTTCCCCATCCTGCAGCTGAACCATGCAGCACCCCTCCACACCACAGAGTTGCAGTCTAGAGCATGTGTAACGCTATGTTGTTGCCCATGGCAACAATTGGCCGAAAGCAGCAGCAGTATGGGTCTGTGCATTAGATGAACCGCTGCTCTGCTTCAGGCTGGTGACCTGGGTTTGACTGGGCCACTCCAATGGCAGTGCTCTGGGATGTTCCAGAGCACCACCGGCAGGGCTGGACTGGGGCAAGTACAGCATTTTTCACCTGCACATCTGGTGGGGTGCACTTAGATAGACAGACCACTCAGGGGGTGAAGTGGCTTGGCGCGGCCAGAACATTGTCTAAAAGCACCTAATGTCTATTGAAATCACTGGTAATTGGAACAGGGGGTATTATTTTTTTTAAAATTGACTCTCTCTTACTATGGACTGTACAGATTAATTCTCAAGAACAAAGCAGACCATGGTTGCAGTCACACAAGCTGGGGCAGACCTGATCCCCCATGTGCCCTGTGATAGACAATCACAGCTGCCACACTTTTGGATGACAGGGAGAGATGGCCACATGGTCTTCCCCCCTGCAGCCATCACCAGCTCCTCCATGCCCCAGTGTGGGCTGAGGAGCTGGCCACATGGGGCTGGATGCCTGGACATGGGGCTGCTCTGTAGAAATGGGCCTGCTGCTGCTCGGCAGCTGTTGGGGTATGAGGAAGAGTGCATGTGCTCATCCCCCCCCCCACCTAACAGCTGATTCCAGGAGAGGGGGGCCTGGGAGGAGCGATCAGCTGTTGGGTGGGTGGACTTGGAGGAGGGAAACCTGGGAGGAGCATGCACATTTCTCCCACCCGCTCAACAGCTGACCATGGGAAATGGGGCCTGGGAGGTGCACACACACTCTTCCCAGGTTCCCCTCCCCCGCAATCAACTGTTAGGCAGGCAGAGGCGCACGCTCTTCCCCAGCTCCTCTCCCCCGATCTACCCTCCCAACAGCTCCTCTCAGGGCCCCTTCCCCCCAATCTACCCACCCAAAAGTTGATCGTGGGGGAGGGAGGCCTGGAAAAAGGGTGCATGCTTCTCCCAGCCCCCGCCCCCCCCCCAGGATCAGCTGTTGGGTGGCAGGGAAGAGGGTGCACTCTTCCCAGGTCCCCTTCCCCAGCAGTAAAATGCTAGGCAGGCAGGTGGTGTGTGCTTCTACAGGCCCGAACCATAGACTCCACCTCGCAGCAGGGCTGCACGTCCCAGCCACACGGGTTAACCCACCTTGGGCAGCGTTATCCCACTTGAGGCAACATTACTACGCTCTGCATCCTTGGCCTTTTTCAGAGGACACATTGCGTAGTACCTGGCTACCTGCCCTACCCTGTGGTGGGGTGAACATCTGGTGGCTACAGGGCATAGGAGCTACTGCATCACGTGTTAATGTTGTCCAAAGTGGGATAACGTCTTGTGTGGCTGCACCCCATGAGGTATGTGTACATACAATACATAAAATATACTTGGTATTCATTAATCATGAGTAAATAACTCAGTAGTTTTCATGGGTAATGCCTCTGGAAAACCCACACAGCTGGTATGTAACTTTTTGCTGTATGAAGCCCACTTTCCCTCCCACCAAGGCATTGTAGCTACCCTGAATAATTTTTTACCCCCCACAAATATAAAAGAACAGCCTAACAATTTTTGACATGGTATTACTTCTTTTGAAGCTGAATTTGGCATATCAGAGCTTTCATTCTGCATTTTGCAACTAGTCAGTACACTCTTTACATTAATATTTTTGTTTTTAAAAAGTCTAATGACAAAAACACATTGACATAAGCAGAGATTGTTATTTTATTGGTATTTCCTAGTTTATGAATGAGTTGCATTCACTTTACAAAAGAAAGATTTTTTTCTGTCATTCATTAGGAACTATGGTGGGCCAAATCTTTAGTTGGCGTAAATTAGCATAACATAATTGATTTCAAAAGAACTGGAAGTTTATACTAATCAAGAGCTGTGAACTGCCTTCTGTGTGTGTAAAATGTATTCCAAAAGGGAGAAAAATTAGTCAATTTGGGCAGAGGTGACATACTAGAAACTGCTCTTCTGAAAATACGATTCTTATTTTAATGCCTAAATATACACAAAGCTCTTTGAAAATTTGGGTCTGAGCTCTTTCAAAACCTTTATAAAGTGTAAACCCTTCTATATGTACCAGATGCTTCTGTTCCAAAAAGAACTCTGATCTCGCCCTTATGCCTGGGAAGAATGACATTTTGTACATGGATTTTACGAGGCTGAGACAAAAATATACAGGTCTCATTGTTAACTACCCTTTTGCTCCCAGAGATTGGAAGGGGACCCCCAGCAATGCTATGAATTACTGTTAGCCTGCAATCTAAAGCTGTCCTTCGTGATAGTTCATTGCACTACTGACTGCACGATCGCTTCAACCCAATAATTACTGGCTAAAGCTGTCTTGGCTAAAACTTATGCACCTTGGTTTCTCTGCACAACCCCATTAAGTTTTAAACAGATTGTATTTGCTAAGCAAATGTTAATGCAACACTACGTTAATGGATAATGCAACAGAAATGGCCTAAGTATTGCGGCACTGGAAAATTAAGAATGAAATATAGTATAACTTTGAAAACTGTCTGCTATGAACATATGTCACCCATAAGAGCTCCTAGATCTCACCTAACATTTATAATTTATCTTTGTTAGATTAATTCTGAAACAATGCAGAGATTTATTAAGCATGAGATTAAAATATTCTGTACAGGAACATACAAAGTATTGCAGATGGCCATGCAATATAGAAAAACAACAACCCAAGCTATTTTGATGAAATACATTCAACACATACAAAGTAGGGAACGCTCAATTTGATGGAAATCTACCACGTTACTATGTATCACACTATATTTCATTTGACTCACTCTTCTATTGTTTCATAGATGAGTGGAATAGAAAATACTGATATATAACTATTTCCTTATTTTTGCCCAGCCTCCCCTTTTCCTTTCTGGAGATGCTGTCACCTTTCTCAGATGTGTTTATTCCAGATAGGTAGTTCATACTTCATCCCACTGATTTCTATAGAAGCAGCAGTGAGGAGTGAGTTTGCATTTTCATCTCTCTCTCTCTCTCAAACTCCATCAACAATTTCTTTCCAGCAGTGAGACTGCAAAATGTAGCATGCTAAGGTAGCTATATTGATCCAACAGCATGTGACATTTCAGAACAGCAAAATGCATCTCGTTCTGTCTGTATGTTTCTCCTTCCCTCCTCTAGGAAACAAGATGAGTGTTTGGAAATAATGTTGTTTATTACTCATACGTGCAGGGCTGGCCTTAGGATTTGTGGGGCCCAGAGCGAAGATAAAATGTGGGGCCCCTGGTGAACCCTCCCCCTTGGGGGCAACCTCTGTGGTGCCCTGAAGATGGTCATGTTTGAGACCCCACTGAGAGAGAGTGGTGCCCCCACAACCAGCCCTGGTGAAAACAGAGGCCCTCAGAAAGAGCGGGGCCTGTGATAAGGCCAGCCCTGCATGTGTGGGTACAGGAATTCTTCATCTGTCCAACCATTCCAGGAGCTTAACTGAATCCAGCAAAATCTCCTAGTTAACATTTACAAGGCAATGTGTGTTGCAGTTGCAGTTTGCTGAATTAATATTCCAGCCACAGGAAACTGATTTTTCTCCCCTTAAAATCTTGACACATTCTATTTTATCAGTGCTTATTCAGAATGACAGTGTGTTAGATAGTAGGTAGCCTTTACAACAATAATCCTCTGGAAGAATGAGAAATTATATTTCTTAAACTGGGTTGATTCTTCCAGTCCCCAGCCATCCAAGTTTTTTTTTCAGAAATACATATTTTTATAAGTTTACATTGTAAAAGGATCTCTCTCTGTGGGAGCAACCTTCATTCATCTACATGTGAAAGGAGGTTGTAAAGCCATGCACTGGTGCTGGGTTAGATTTAACAGACTTAAACTGCTGCGAAATCCTCACTCTCAGGCTGTTTTTAGATTGTACATTGTAACGCTCTACTGGTTTTTATACAATTTTTTTTTATTATTATTATTTTTATTTATGTAAAAAATTTATCCCGCCCCTCCAACAGGGCAGTCCAGGGTGGCAACAACAATATAAACAATAAAACAATAAAACAATTTAAAACAATTAAAAATTCACAAATGCAGGGGGGGGAGGGAACAGCCACAGTGAGGCATCATTGTGCAGCATAACCATGGTCAACAAGCTGCTGTCTGCAATATGAGAGCACAGAATGCACCTCCATTCCTGGGACATACTTACGAGTGGTCAGACCACACTTAAGTGCTGTCCACATGGAGGGCTGTGTTGGGCTTTGGAAAGCAACACTGTAGGTGAGGCCTGATCTCCGCACAGCCCTGTGACATGCAAGCATAGCCGCCACAGTGCGGGACCAGCATGGTGAGCTGGGCAGACAAGCAGCCCCCCTGAGAGGAAGCCAGGTGGCCTGGCTGCTCTCAGAGCTCCCGTCATGGCTGGGACAGGCTGTGGCACCAGTCACCTGAGTGGGTGCCTGGTCCTGCCCTGCCTCCCTCCTCCATTCCAATGGTGATCCTGCCCCCAGCCATGATGTGGCCGCATGCGACAGGCAACAACAGCGCCCAATGTTCACAGCCCCACAGTGGTGCTCATTGCGTGATGGGGCAAGCACAGCCCCTCACAACACAGGTAGCCTCACCTTGGGCAACCTTACCCAAGTTGGGGAGCCATATCCCTCCCTGGGCAACTGGGCTGTACAATTCAGTTCACTGTGTGGCCGCCAGCCGCCGGATGTTCCCCCTGCCCCAGGGCAGAGTGAGAACAGCTGGCTGCTCTGCTATGCATCCTTGGAATTTCTATTTTTCCGAGGACACGTTGCATACCAGCCAACTGTTCTCACCCCGCCCTGGGTGAGTGAGGGGAGGAGGAATATCTGGTGACTGCGGGCCACACAATGAACTACATCGTGTGGCCCAGCTGCCCAGGGATGGGTAAGACTACCCAAGGTGTAGTAGCCTCCCCTCCTTGTCTCATGTGGTCTCACCTTGCATGTGCTAGTGAGAGTGGGAGATCAGCATGATGCCTCTTGCTGTGAATGAAGATTTGGCACTCTCTTAAATCTAACTTGGCACTTTAGCAGGTAACGTACATGCGTGCAACCTCCTTGAACACCTGGACAAACGAGGTTTGTGATCTGTTTTTCTAGAACAATCACATTGTCTGCACACAATTGTTTAGCCTCTATAGGGTTCTGGGGTCTATCTGACCTTGAAGCTCTACAAAAATTGACATGAATTTGTTTTGGGAAACTTGTTTCTCTTCAACTTTAATATATTCTCAAATAAGAAAGAAGGCAAGCTTTCTGCATTCATTTCATCATCATGTGCTGTACATTTTGTGTAGAAAAAAGTAAATCACTAAGATGTATAGGAATCAGGTCATATTTCAATGGGCAAATGTATGTGCCAAGTTTTAAAATTAGTCAATTTCTTAAAATGTTAGTCGCTGAATATATAGACAGACCTACGGTTAAAAATACTACAAGAGACAAATGGTGGAAATCTTCATATGTTCTCTTTAATTTTCATGCATTAAAAATCATGAAGGTGGCAGAGTTTGATCCAGGTAATAGGCTATCTTGTGCATATTGATAATGTGAAAAAGTATTCATGATTTAGATTTAAAGTATCCATCACCTAATTTGTAACAAAGCAACAGGGGCGAGACTACGGAATTATTTAACATAGATTTCAGTCCCAGAAAAGCCTACTTTAAAAGCTTAAGTAAAAGCTCCGCCAGGAAAGTCAGAAGCAGTCAATCATAATTAATCTTCAATAAAACATTTGTCCAGTTTGAGAAGTAAAATATCTCTTAAATAAATTCTTGTGGAAATATGAACTTGCTTAGTTCACTTAAGAACATAAGGTAATATGGGATACTTTGAAATGAAACACTCATATCATTGCAGTTCATAAGCACTTTCAAAAATTGTATACAGAATATCCAAGGTATTAAAACATATTAGAATAAAGGTTATCTTTTTCCCTCCTGCCAAAGGCATCAGGTGTAATTTGTTCTTGGTAGTTTGTCCAGTATAACATATTCAGAGAAATATGAAATGTTACAACTTTAAAAACTAAGACAACTATGGGAGGGAAGAAGTGAAAATGACACCCTCCTTATAAATTTGTCTGCTTAAGAAAACTGTGAATGCAGATCCAAGCCACAATCAGTCTGGATTTGAATTTACTCCATGAAAGCAAATTAGAAATCACTGTCATAAAGGTGATGCCAATTACATATGGAAAAAATTTCTACATATTGTTTGTTGT
The DNA here is from genome assembly GCA_003113815.1 of Sphenodon punctatus. NCBI lineage: Eukaryota > Metazoa > Chordata > Lepidosauria > Sphenodontia > Sphenodontidae > Sphenodon > Sphenodon punctatus. Next base: position 1,730,152 of record QEPC01007352.1, read on the forward strand.
TGATGAATCCAGATGGAAAATGACCTCTCCTAAAATTAATATTTTGACAATTGTGACTAATACTCATAACTCAACATGATTTTCAAATGTGAAACATAGTTATAACTTTCAACTTATAATTTAGACGTATTATCTGCTTCCAGATGAATGAGTGGTCTACTGTATAAGTGTAAACCAACAGTGAAATCCAGTCACTCAAGAAATTGTTTTTATGGCTCCTTCATGGATTTTACATGGGTGGACAACTTACCTGCTTAAGGGGATGATCTGCAAAGGTAAATAGATACATCAGTAGCAATTACGCTGTAATATCTGAACTACCTCTTTAGTACAAAGTTAAAGAATGGGGGGAAGAGGGGGCTCCTACCCGTAAAATTTCTTCAACACAGCCGTTATCTCCTGTTCCACTATCCTGTAAACAAAGGAGAAAATAGATGTAAGGTGTGAAATAACAAATGGCACTGTTCTAGATATGTGATCACATAAGATGTACTTCAATGGGTAGCGAGATCCCTCTGGGTGGTTACTGTCACTACCAGCCCTTAACATAGAGGTTGCCAAAGTGGGATCACACCATCTGTGGATGGGATTGCAATCAGATTGATATACAATGTACTTTGAATGTCTTTGCTGCTGTCTGGTGTCATCAAATTATATTTACGGGTTTTTATAAATGAGATGATAGTCCACACCAGGCGGATGTTCAGCTCATGTTTGCGTCCTATTTATTACGTGGCTGCGAGATGCACACTGTGTGCCATGGAGCCTGCACTCATGGTGGAGTCCTGGGGCATTGTGGGCCCACCGTGAGGGCCAATCTGGACCAATGTTCCCCCACATGTCCGCAGCCATTTATTAGGGTGCCCGCAGCCTCCATGTAGGAAAAGCAGTCCCAGCAATTGGAGCAGTGAGTGCACTCACCACTCTCACTCTCCCTGGGGCTTCTGCTGTTTAATCTCACTTTCCAGCGCTCAAAAATGACACTCCAAAAGACATGGGGGGGAAACAAAAACCTAAGAAGCAAACAGCGGGGGGGGGGGGGGGGGGAGGAAGCTTCCTTGATCCAGAATTCCCCACATCTGTGAGTCATGAGGAAGGGGTGATGATGGGTGGAGCAGAGCATCTGCATGGCTGCCTGGACTGAACCCAGGACTTCTGTGAGCTATTGTCTGTTTTTTTCCCCCCACACAAAATCTCAAAACAGGGTCAAACATGCAAAACATTTGAGCAACACTGCTATAGCACCAATGGAAGGAAGGGGAAGTCATGGAGGAGAGGAGCTAATTAACCCATTCTTCTCACTGCATGTGCAAATAGAAGCAGAAGGAGGATGTTATTCTGGAGAAACTCTGTGTGTTCAGATAAGCATGCCAGATCTAGGACTCAGTGAAAGCTACGATAGCCATCTTTCAAATATGGTGGAGGGAAACCCACACAGTTTCATAATCTGTACACCTGGACATTCCTGGTAAATATGGCTCTTAATTATTCAGCAAATTGTTGAACTGAACAATAAATCTGTCATTAACTCCTTGCCACCATTAAAATCTTTGGGTGATATTCCACTGACTTTAGTGGGAGAAAAAATGGATGCAGTTTAAAGGCAACCTTACAAGTTTTACTCATATTTAATAAATTGCAGGTGAAGTAGAACTAAAGCCAGTTGCAAATAGTTCTGTTTTGAACTTTCTTGTAAGAGATAATCACAGACTGTAGCACACTGATGCTGATGCTACCAAATAGTGGTATTCAATGAAATGCTTGTGCTACTGAAGAAATTAACTAGTAGAAAAGAACACATGTTAAAGAAACTCACACAAATGTTCTTTTCCCTTTAAGATCGGGTTTCTATGCTCCCGGGACTTTCCTCTGTGGCAGGGACGGCTCCTCGGGGTGTGAGTTCATACAGGATTAGGGCCCACTTAACTGCTTGCCTTGGGCATCTTAACTCAGCAGTCCAACACACAGTCTTCCACTCTAGGGATTAGCTTTAACCGTTTTTATTCCTATATAATCCCATCGCAATCTCTATGCCAAAATATCTGTTTCACTCACAGACCCAGCCACTGGGTATCTGGCTCAGTCACAGGTTTTCATGGCTCAACAGACCCTCTCAGTTTAGGTCTACCTCTCTCAAGCCTTCTGGCTTGGCAGAGATCCTCTCCCAGCTTCTTACCTTCACTGCAGTCTCCCACCATTAAGGCTTCCCTCAGTCCAGACAATACTTCTGTCTAGACTTGGAGGTAGAGCTCCCTCTAGCTTCTGTCTCTTCTCCAGTCTCTCTCACACTGAGCTACAGCTCAGATCTTCCTTCCTCTGGACTGGCCAGTGCCACACCCTTTCCAGCTACTTGTTCAATTAAACATGATCCTGCTCTTCTGGCCACATCTGCAGCTTTGCTAGCAAAACTCTTGTGCTGGCGCTCACTGCCTTAAAGGGCTAGTTGCCTAAAGGTACTCTACCCTGCGGCACACCCCAAAAGCCTACTCTGAGCTATGTCACCACATCAACATCATTAAGATTTGCACGCCTATGAAGCTCACATGTGTTGCAGAAAGTCTGCTGTCTTGTCAAAAACTCATTGCTCTTTCATAAGTTTTAAAAAAAATGTATTTATTATTTATTAATTATTATTATTATAAGCAAGCATTTATATAGTGGCAACAATGTACCTGGCGCTTTACAAAGTAATTGAATAGACACGGTCCTTGCCCTAGGGCTTACAATCTGAGAGACGGGGGCAGGGGGAAGACAAAGGAAGGGAAACAGAGGGAGAGACAAGGTGTAGCAGGGAGCAATCCCTTTAAGAAGGAGCTGTGTGGGCCAGCGAGAGGGCTGAGTACACACAGGGGTGTGGCAGAGCCAGCCCCAGAGAGAGGATCAGCCTGTGGGGAGCACAGGCTGAGAAACCCTGTGACAGAGTGGGCAGGTTACTGGCCCTTTAAGGCTGTAGCGTAGAAGCCTGGCCACGCCCACTCTGCCTGTGTATAAGAAGAGACAAGGCAGAGAGGAGGGAGTCTCTGCTAGGGAGTTGAAGGAGCAACATCTCCCTGAGAAAGCCTTGCTGCTCTATGCTCTCCAGGGTGCTGAAGCCTTGACAATCAGTGAGACCCAGGCAAGTGGGAGAGGCTGTGCCCAGGAGGGAGCCTCTTGCCGGGGGAAGGCTTGGCCAGAGCCTGGGGGTTGAAGGCCTGGCTGAATGGACTTTGGGGGGTTGTGGTTGTGTTGCTCCTGAGTCTGCAGAGATGGACCTGGGCCTGCAGGGTAGAGGTGATTGAGCCAGCAGCACCAGGTACAGAGGACACAGGTCGTGTCCAATAAAGGACTGTGGATTAATACCCTCTGAACTGTGTGGTGTGTCCTCAGGGGGTATCCCGTTCTGGAAAGAGGGGGATTCAGCCGAGGCTCAAGGCTGGAACGGTGTAGCAGGGGGTGAGCTAATTCCACAGAGTGCGACCCCAGCGCCCTGTGTGGCCCTGGAAACGCCCCCTGCTACGAAAGGAGTGTAACATTCACAAAGATGTGAGGTCACAGGTGCATGCGCTTGGCTTGGTTACAAAGAATGATGGCTGGTTGGTCCATGTGGTGAGGATATGAGTATGCAGACCTTGATTTTAATTGTTGAACTGTTCTATTTTTGGGCTTGTTGTGAGCTGCCCCGAGCTGCTATTGTGAATAGGAGGGAGTGGGCTATTGTCATGCCGCTCTGGGAGTCACGGGCGCGACGCACCGCCCCTCTGCGTTGCTAGGTGATCTGACAAGAAGCCAAAGGATGCTGCTACCACTGGCAGAAGGAGCAGAGTGGCGGGTCCTGCACAGCTGACTACCACAGGTACGGGGAACAACGCCCTGCTTCGGCGCAGTGTGTGCCTGGTGGGACACCGGGGAACATAGGGGGAGAGACCCCGCCCTCTCTGAAGCATGCAAGTGGTGCATAGGAAACTATCAAAGAACCGGTGGGACAAGCAAGCCCTGCCGGTAATCGTGAGAGACTGGCCCCTACCTTGAGAGAGCATATCTTGAACCTTGTTGTTGTTGCAATTGTTGTGAGCTGTGTGTGTGTGACTTCCCGTGAGCCCTATTCCTTCCCTCTTGTTGTTTTGTCGGAGCGTGTGTGTGTTGTAAGTGTTCCCTCCGTCCACGTTCCTGCCCTCGACCTTCATCACCCTTTGTCATACCCCCTTCCCTGTGCGCAAGCCCCTTCTCTTCCCCCCCACCTCTCCACTCTTACCTCCTCCCCTATTCCCACTCCTGGTTCCCCTGACCTTGTGTCCTTTCTTCCACAGCATAGAGCATGGTGTTCTGGGCCTTGTGGATTCAGGACGAACGATGGTCTGTGAGTACTTGTGTCCCCCTCTCCCACCTGGGCATTGGTGTCCTCTCCTTCCCGGTGATGAGTCGGGTCGCCTTCCAGATTGGAGGGAAAGCCCACACAAGACCCTGAGGGAATCCTTTACACCTCGAGTGTGCTCCCTGGGAAAAGTACCATCCACGGAGTTGTCCCACTCCTGTTTCCCTTCCCTTTCCTCCCTCGTGTGCCCCTATCCCTGTAACAGCTATAAATGCTCTGAAATAAATAAGTATTAAAATTGCTCTCACAAGAAAACATATTTTGCACCCTCCTACTTACTGGTCTTCCCCGGTCTCATCTTGCCCCCTTCACTTCTGTTCAAAACCCCACTCTGCAGTAAGTCTGTTGTCTTGTTAAACACTAATCGTTCTGACAAGAAAACATAAGAAGTGTCCTACTGGATCAGACCAATGGTCCATCAAGCCCAGCATCCTGTCTCCGACAGTGGCCAATCACGGTGGCTTGGGAGAAGCATCCAACAGGTCACAATGGGGAATCCATTCCCTGTTGTTTTCCCCCAGCTCCCACCATGTTCCCTGATCCTGTCTGGCTAATAGCTGCTAATGGACCTATCTTCCAGAAACTTGTCCAAACCTCCTTTAAACTCAGCTATAGTACTGGCCTTTACCACAGCCTCTGGCAGTAGATTCCACAACCCAATTATATGCTGAGTGAAACAATATTTTCTTTTATTGGTTTTAAACTTGCCACCCATGAGTTTCATGGAGTGTCCCCTAGTTCTAGTACTAGCTGAGGGGGTAAATAACTGTTCCTTGTTTATTAGTTCCAAACCACTCATGATTTTATAGACCTCTATCATATCTCCTCACAGTCATCTCTTCTCCAAACTGAAGAGC